>CANYBF011744029.1:0-18306 GCA_948192965.1 Dalechampia spathulata | reverse complement strand
TTAGGGAATCAACTTCAATCCACTCCAAGTTAAGGTAATCAATTTGTATTTATCAAATGCAAGCTAAAAATACTTAAATCCTTTAAGTTTTTGATTAAAATTCAATCCTAAAATCAAGTTTAATTTCGTAGCTTTTCTGTTGTTCTATTTTTTTTTAAAATTTTAATTAGCCAAAAGTTCCTCCTCCTCCAAAATTAAATTTTCGGATTTAAAAACCAATTTGAGGGAACTTACCCGAACGGGTAAGTTAAGGTAGCGAAATGGATAAACTACTTACCCGTTCGGGTAAGAAACATACCCGAATCGCTTCAAAACTTACCCGTACGGGTAAGTACCCAAAATGACCAAAATGCCCCTAGGGCAGCCCTAAACTGAATCCTGAATTGCACCGGGACAAGCCGAAATGCCCGTGAAGGCAAAACAAAGAGGAGATAGGCTCGACTCATCCCAATCAATCCGACCGACTCAAATTTAGGGTGCGACACAAGCTATGGTAAGGGAAAGGGATAAAGGAAAAATAAATGCTAGAAACATCAGGAGAAACCTGAAGAAGAAATAATTTTGAAATGACCCCCTTCCATCCCTTTTCAACCATTTTATTCAATGATTTAACACTCATTAGACGTAACTGACCCTATTCAGTAAGGCTCTTAAGAACCAAAATCTTATTATCTTTTGCAATAGTCAATGTATTATGAGTAAAATCAAAAGTGAAAGGTGAATGGGCTTGCATATAATCTACACCGAGGATAATATTATATTCTCCCAAATTGAGAATGCGAAAATTGAATTTGAATTGGTTGCCTTGCATAGACCAACCACCCTGAGGTAACTTCCGATCAATTGTTAACTTGCAGCCATCAGCTACAGTAATAATGACTGGAGGAATGTGGACAGCTGGAACCTTTAAATCCTGCACCAATTTATCATCAATGAAATTATGGGTAGAACTACTGTCAATGAGAATCATCACCTATTTGTTTTTAATGTATCCCTTGAGCTTGAGGGTGTTGTCACTCATACCACCATCAATTGCATTCATGGATACAATTAACCCATTACTGCCTTCATCAATTACTTCCTCAACATCAGAAGTTTCTACGTCTTCTAAAACTTCCTCGTAAAAGCCTTCAATATCAATTTTGACTTGTATGGCCATTAGCTGCTTAGGTTGACAATGATGACTAAGAACATAGTAGTCTCTATAATGGAAACAATAGATGGTTTTTTATGAGAAGGGTTCAGAGTTTTGGGTATGGTATTATGGCTGATTTGGAAGGATACAATAAGGGTGGATGAGATGATAATAGGGAAATGGAAGGAAATGATTGATGTGTTTGGGTTTTTGGGCCTGGGCTATTGGGTTATAGCTAGGCATATTTGTGAGTAGGTCAAAAATTTAGATTAAGTTTAGGTTGCTTGTGGTGGGCTGCCCATAATAGCTCCTGAAGTTGAGCTTATTCATAAGCTTCCATCATCGTCACTTGTTTAAAGGGTCAAACAACAGCCGCTATCTCTTCCTTCAAGCCGTAAATAAAGCTGGACACATAATATGATTTGGCCAAAGAGGGATTCTTAGATTTGAATTTGTTCTTTACCAATTCATATTCATTACGATAGTCCCTCAAGGATCCCTTCTAACATAATTTGTAAAAATCAATTACCACATCATCTGTGATAGAGGCAACAAACCGTTTCTCCAATGCTTCTAAAAAAAATTTCCAATCACAGTGGGTATTACTCTTCTTCCATCTGCGAAACCAACAATCAACTTGTCTCATGAGGAAGAGACTATTGATATCAACTTATTTATCAAGAGGGACATTATAAATCTGAAAGTATTTCTCGTATTTAATCATCCATGCCTCAGGATCGAGGCCATCAAAAAGCGGTAAATCCATCTTGGGTAAAATTTTGCTCATATACCCCCTATATGGAACTGTGACATGGTTATTTTCATGAAGTATCGATTCTCGGGGCATTGGTAAGAGGCCTTTAGTAGGTGGAAAAGAGGTAGGGGTGGAAGATAAAGTAGCAGTCTCTTTTCCTTTATCTTGTGCTTGAAGCAGTTGCAAAATTTGGTTGAACTTTCCATCTATATGTAACTGCTCATTTCTTAATTGATCATAGTTTCGTTGTTGTTCCTTTTGTAGAGAATCAAATCACATACTATAATCAATATTCATAGTATCGATCTTCTATAACAAGGTCGTTAATTGTTCTTCAAGGGAATTTTATTCTGGGTCTTCGACTGGAAGATTTGTATTTTTCTTGGTACTTTGACTCATGTCGGAATGAAGAACAAGCAAGAGATCAAAACTCTCTCTGATACCAGTGTAAGAAGATTGGAAGGTGGAGTAGAAGAAAGAATTAGAGAAAAAGGCAAGAAGAGAGAAAAAGGAGAGATTCAGAAGTTGTATATTCTCTTGTATATCTTTTCTATTACTATCATCATACAAATATAGGATAATAGCATATTATTGTAACAACCTTTGACAGTACAATTAACTAATAATAAGAAAAGAGAATAAAATAACAATTCCAAAAATGCTCCAAAGGTTCTGATGTTTCAAATAATAATTTCTAGCTACGCCTTTCCTTGTTTCTTCCTAGTATACGTGACACTAACTTAGCAGTTATGAAAGTAGGTTGTTAGCTTAGCTTTAATAGGTAAATGCTTTTTTGAAAGGAAGAACTTTACATTTAAACATTACTTTAAAGTTGGTAACTAATTTAAATATAGAAACCTTTATCTTTTTTTAACATTATCCATCCTTATGATTAAATTGTACATTATGTATACTATGATAATTGGTTAATGATTTTAGTAATTGAATAAACTATCATTTAAATTTGATTATTGAATTGCCTAAATGAATGATGAAATTAATGATTAATACTTAACTACCTTTGGTCTTAGTGAATGATACCCTTATACTGTAATTGTAATCCGTACTCTTATGATGGTATGTTTACATGATAAAGATTATAAATTTAAAACTTATTGATTTACTATGCATACTTACTTATATCAATTTATACACCAATAAGTTTTTGGCATCGTTACCGAGGACCATGTTTGTTAGCAAATATTAGTAATTTAAGAGTAATTGATTAATTTAGGATTTAGAATTTTGTTTAAATTTCTTGGTTACTAATTATGATTATTCTCTCTATTTTTAGCAACGGGTGCTATGTTTTGATGTACAAAGAGAAGCTTTAATAATGAAGATTTTGCATTGATTGACTTAAAGATAAAGAAGACTTTTTATACCAGACTTAAAGCATAAAGAGAAGCAAAAGAAGCTATAGAGATGGAAGCAAGTAAGTGACTAATGGATTATGTCCTGCCAAAGCTAAAAGGGGTTTAGTCAAGTATTGTGAGGCCATCTGTAGCCAACAATAACTTTAAGCTGAAACCTAACTTGATTTAAATGGTGCAGAACTTGCCTTTTCACGACTTTCCATCTGAAGATCTGAATGAGCACCTGGCTACATTCTTGGAGGTTTATGACACCTTTAAGATTAATGGGGTGTTAGAAAAGGTGATCAGACTGAGGCTCTTTCCTTTCTCATTGAAGGATAAAGATAAGTTATCTTTACATTCAAAGCCTGCCAACACATTCACCAATTAGAGATAGCTGGCCCATTCATTCCTAATAAAGTACTTTTCGCTAGTAAAGATAATGAAACTGAGGAATGAGATTTTGATTTTTTCTCAGCAGGAAGACGAGTCACTACATAAGGCTAATGAAAGATTTAAATACCTACAACACCAATATCCATACCATAGAGTGTCGGAGTGGATATTGGTGCAAATATTCTACAATGGTTTTCATCCTAATATGAAGAGTATTGCATATACTACAACAAGAGGATCGTTTATGGGTAGAACTTTAGCTGACTCCAAGGAGCTGATTATGGAGATGTTAACCAACTCATATCAGTAGAGTAACAAAAAGGCTAGTTCTAGAAAATCTATTGGTGTCCATAATATGGAAGCTATTAACATGTTGAATGCCAAGTTTAATGCCTTGGTCAGCAAGTTGGACAAGTTATTTATGAACATTATCAATTCAAGTAAGATGTTTGGTCCATCTAATTATGAAGCTTATGGGGTATATCACTTGGGAGACTGCCCTTATATGACCCAACCGGGGCATGAGAAGGTAGAACAAGTCAATTTCATCAGGTAACAAAATTAGAGATAGTGGAATAATTAGTAGCAAGGAAACCCATTTTCTAACACCTACAATCTTGGTTGGAGAAATCATCTCAATTTCTCTTAGAGGGATCATAATCAACATAATTAACAACAATTAGGGAAATCTTACATTCCTCATCATATGAGATAGTTACTTATTTTTCAACTAACACCGAATCCATAACTACAAGGAAACCCATTTTCTAAAACCTATAATCCAGGTTAGAGAAATCATTCTAATTTCTCCTAGAGGGATCATAATTAGCAAAATCAATAATAATTAAGGAAACCTTACATTCTTCCTTACATGAGATAGTTGCCTATTTTTCAATTGGGATTGAATTCATAACCACAACAGGTGTAAACGATAAATCTTGAGATAATGATGGAGACCATATTGCAGAACTAGAAGGATCAAATCTTGAAATCTCTCTCCTTTAGGCTGGAATAGTTAGCCATACATAATAAAATATTGGAAACTCAAAGTGCCCAACAGGTTAGCTCTTTCAAATTATAGGGGAAGTTACCAGCTCAGCCAAAACCTAATCCGAGGGAGCATTACAATGCTCTTCATGTAAAGGCAGAGGGAGCTGTAGCTGAGGGGGATTTTGATAACCTAGTATATGTTGAGATGCAAGTTAAGGAAAGGTTAACAACTAATGTGCAGAAGGGGAAAGAAAGGTTAGAAGATGAGTCTTAACCATTATTGAGTAAAAATAAAGATAAAGGTGATGCTTAAGAACCTATTATTAAACTGTATGTTCTACCAATGTCATTTTTATAGAGGTATGCAAAGGCTAACCTAGACAAGCAGTATGTTAAATTTCTAGAGGTGATTCAGAAAGTACAAATCAATATGCCTCTAACTGAGGTA
Organism: Dalechampia spathulata; assembly: GCA_948192965.1. Classification (NCBI taxonomy): domain Eukaryota; kingdom Viridiplantae; phylum Streptophyta; class Magnoliopsida; order Malpighiales; family Euphorbiaceae; genus Dalechampia; species Dalechampia spathulata. Next base: position 13,228 of record CANYBF011744029.1, on the reverse strand, counting down.
TTGAAAGAGATGCCTACATATGCTAAGTTTCTGAAAGAAATCATCAGCAAAAAGAGGGACATCATTGAAGAGGAGATAGTAGCCCTAATAGAAGAATGTAGTGTAGTCATTTTGAAAAAGGAGCTTCCTTCAAAGCTGAAGGATCTGGGAAGTATCTCCATTCCTTTCCAGATTGGAGAAGTCATTATTGAAAAGGCTCTCTATGATCTTGGGGCTAGTTTCAGTATGATATCCTACAAGATCTCAAGGAAATTGAAGGTAGGGGGCATGGTACTAACTATAATGATACTCCAATTAGCTAATCAATTGGTGAAGTACCCTTTGGCGGTGTTAGAGAATGTGCCACTCATAGTAGGAACCTTTGCAAGCCTGATCAACTTTATGATTTTGGATATAGAGGAAGATAAGAAGATTCTTATAATTTTAGGAAGACCATTTCTAGCCATAGCTAAAGCAGTTATTGATGTTAAGAATGGGGCTCTATCACTTTCAATAAGAGAAGAAGAAATCTCCTTTAAGCTGTCTGATATGATGCATAAGCTAGCAAAAGATAAGGGATCCTGCCTAAGGATAGACATCATTGATGAGATGGTCAATGACATAATGATGAGGGCTTATGGCTTTCATGATGATTCGTTAGAGCTTTGCTTATTGGGAGATATGAAAGAAGAAGAAAAGATAAAGGAAGTGGTAGCATATCTAAATGTGCTAGATTCAATACTAAAGTTTAATCCATGGAAACCTCTGAAGATAGAGGTACTAGATAAACTTGGGAGGAGTAACGAGGAGCATGATCCAAATGCACCCTAGAAGTGGATCTGAAAAATCATCCAAGTAACTTATGGTATGCTTTTCTTGAACCCAATTCTATTTATCTTATTATAATTAATGCCATGCTAGATTCAGAAAAGGAAAAATTGTTGTTGAATAAGCTTAGGCATTTTAGGAAAGCAATAGGATATTCGATTAACGATTTGAAAGGCATTCATCCATCATTATGCATGCATCACATTTTACTTGAAGATGAATGTAAACCTACCATAGAATACCAAAGACGACTGAACCTCAATATGAAAGAAGTAGTTAGGAAAGAAATAATGAAGTTGTTAGATGCTGATGTTATATATTCCATATCAGATAGTGAACAGGTTAATCTCATTCATGTCATTCCTAAGAAGGGTGGGGTGATCGTTGTCAAAAATGATAATTATGAGTTGATTCCCACCAAAATCGTCACTAGTTGGCAGATGTATCCAGACTATAGAAAGTTGAGTAAAGCTACTAGGAAAGACCATTTTCCTTTACCATTCATTAATCAATATGCTAGAGAGATTAGCTAAACATCCTTATATATGTTGCCTAGATGGTTATTCGAGATTTTTCCAAATCCTTATTCACCCCAATGATAAGAAAAAGACCATGTTTACATGCCCCTCAAAATGTTTATTTATCAGTACATGCCATTTGACCTGTGCAATGCACCAGCTACTTTTCAACATTGCATGATGTTTATTTTCTCTAATTACATTGAAAATATTATGAAATTTTTATGGATGATTTCTCTATGTATGGTGAAACTTTTGATGATTATTTAAATAATTTAAAATAAAATGGTTAGGAGATGTGAAGAGTCTAACCTTGTTTTAAATTGAGAAATGTATCACTTTATGGTATAGGAGGGGATTATTTTAGGACACCAAGTTTTAGCTTGGGGTATTGAAGTTGATAGGGTAAAATTTATCGAGATTGAGAGGCTATCGTTACCCACTTCTATTAAAGATGTTAGAAGTTTTTGAGGCCATGCAGGTTTTTATAGGCAGTTTATTAAATATTTCTCTAAAATTGTCAGGCCTCTCATATATCTATTGTCCCAAGATGTTCCCTTTATTTTTACTAATGAATGTTTGAGCGCATTTAATAGATTAAATACAACTTAAATTTCTGCTCCTATTGTTTAACCCCTAGATTGGAGTTTTACTTTTAAGGTGATGTGTGATGTTAGCGACTATGCTTTAGGTTAATTACGCTAGCGACTATGCTTTAGTCAACGATGGGGAAAGATTTTTGGATGATCTATTACGCTAGCAGCACTCTAGATGATGCATAGGTTAATTACACAACTATAGAGAAGAAGTTTTTAGCAGTGGTGTTTACTCTGGACAGATTTAGATCGTATCTTATGGGGTCTAAAGCAATCATTTATACAAATCACTCAACAATTTAATAGATAGTCAATAAAAAGGATGCCAAGCCAAGGTTGATCAAATGGGTTCTATTGTTACAAGAGTTCACTATTAAGATCAAGGATTGAAAAGGGGTGGAAAATAAAGTGGCAGACCATTTTTCCTGAATCAGAACAGGGATGATTGTTCATCGAATGAAACATTGATCAAGGAGGAATTTTTGGATGAGAGTCTGTGTTTATTGGATTACTCAGTGTCGTGGTTTACAGATATTATCAATTATTTGGTTTATGGTGTCTTACTACCCGAGTGCATTTGGTAATAGAAAAATTGATTTCTCCATACAGTAAAAAGCTACTGCTAGGATGAGCCATTTTTTATTTAAGAAGTGTGCTGATAGTTTAATTCGTCATTATGTGCCCAATGAAGAATTTAGTAGGATCCTGGAAGCTTGTTATTCCTCTCTCTATAATGAATACATGAATGGCTAAAAAATAACAGCTAAGGTGTTACAGAGTGATTTCTATTAGCCAACCTTTTTCAAAGATACCTACTGTTTTACAAAGATATGTGATAGATGTCAGCGAAGTGGTGGATTAAGGAGGAAAAATGAAATGCCTTTGAAGGGGATTCTAGAAGTCGAGCTGTTTGATGTTTAGGGGATAGACTTCATGGAACCTTTCCTTCTTCAAGAAATAACCGCTATATTTTGGTTTTATGTGGACTATATTTCTAAATGGATAGAAGTAGTGACAAGTCCTACAAATGATGCAAAAGTAATGCTTCAATTTTTAAAGTTAATTTTCAATCGGTTTGGGACTCCTCGAACTTTGATCAATGATAGAGGAAGTGACTCATGTATTTGTTGGAATAAAGGTTGAAGTAAGAATGAGAGGTAACAACACTTTCTCCTTTCTTACACAAACACAATTCAATTTTTGGACATAAGTTGAAATCCTATCATGCCATCTTTTTTTTTTATCTTGCATTGTGACTTGTGCTTAAGTTTAAACTAGAAGAGGGAATCTTATACTAATTCTTATTTATCTACTTTTTATCCGTGGAGAAATATTTTTAATTTAATTTCTAAAATTAAGAATTTTTATATAAAAATTGAATTATTTATTTCATTTTCAAAATTATAAAATTTTGATTTGAAAAATTAAAATCAAATTGAATGCTCACTCTTATTATATATAAATTAAAATCAGCTTAATAAAAAGAAAAATCTTGAAAAATGTCAAAAAATTTCAAAAAAATTATAAAAATAATGTATTTTTAGAAATATTTATATAAATGATGTAAAAAATTGTTATTTTTTAAAAAAACTGTTATTTTTATAAAATTTCGAAAATCAACCAATATTATTGAAAAATATGAAAGAAAATCCATCACATTCAAATTATTCCAAATAAAAATCAAATCCAAGGGTGATGAAGCTTAACGTTGCTTGGCATTATGGTTGTTAAATTGCATTCGCAAAAGGGGCTTTTAGAAAATATTGCAGTTTAAAATTAACGTTGGAAAGATCGGTAGGTTGGTATGTATTATGAAAAAAAATTTTAAAAATTTATTTTAATAAAAAATAAACAGCCAAAAATATTACGATCTGAGCTATTTTACTTTCCCTTGTTGGTGGATTTTATATCTCTCAAGATATTAAGAAGAAATCAATAATTTATTTTAAGATATTTTTGAGTTAGCTTACCCAATCTTCAAAAATTTTGATTATTTATTTGTCAAAATGAGTTCTACTTCCATTATTTCATAAAGAATGAAAGATTATTTATATGGTTTACCCGAAATACGAAATGTTCTTCACTTTCTGAAATGGTGTTGTATAAGTTGGACTCCTCTCTTATTATGGTGTCCTTGTACTAACTTTTTTTAACAGATAGATTTAATTTATATGATTTTCTGGTTGATTTCTTTTATTCTTCTTTTGTTTTGCTGTAACTTTGGCATTAGAAGAGTGCCGATGTTTTATTTTGATATATTTTCCTTTATAAAAAATATTATCAATATTGATGATAATGATATGTTGTATTAATGTTTAATATTATATATGGTTAAAAAAAATAAAGAAAACCTTTCAGTGGTAACTAGTGTCGCTTCCCCTTGAAGAAATCTAAAGGCTATAGCCACCTGTTATATCACACGTGTACGTGCTAGGATGGATTTAGGTCCCACTAATATGGGAGTTGTGTACGTGGCAGGGATTAGGAGGTTGATTATCATAGATTAATGATGGTAAAGTGTTAATAAAGGGTTCTATACATAGATTCCTTTGGGTTAATCAAATCACTCGGTAACCACTCGTACTAATACACGTGACATGGGTTTCCTTTACCCGTTAAAGAACACTGCTTCCATAATCGATAGTAACACAGAGACTTTGAATCCGGATCGTTCTATCTTTTTTAATGACATTCCTATCATTAAATTATATAATATATATTTATAAGTTACATCCAATATATATGCTAACGACATAAATTATTTATGAATCATTTGATATTTGATTTATTAAAATTTATTTAATAAATAAATTAAATTCAAATTAAATAATAGTTTATGTTTTAAAATTTACCAATTCATTTGTTAATATTTATAAACTAATTTATTAATTTAAATAATAATAATTAAATCTTACATATATAATTAATAAAAAAATATAAAAATTTAATTAGTAATACAAAATCATCCATTTTTATAGGTTATTAAAGTTTTCTTATAAATATTCTATATTTTTTAAGTAAAATAATGACTAATTTAAATTTATAAAACTCATTTAATTTTATAATACATAAAAATATTTTATATGTTTTATTTAAGCTTACTTATAATAACACTTGATATAATAATTTAAACTTAAATAATTGATAAATTTAACAATTTAATAAATTATTCTATCTAAAATAATAAAAAATAAAAAAATAAGAATTAGAAAGTATAAATTTTGGTAACAAACCACTTTAACTTATATATTATGCGAGAGAATAATATTTTGACGAAGGTGGTTAAATACTAGGAAAGGTTTTAAAACTAAACATATATATTTTAATATACAGTTTATATTGAAAAAATATTAAATTAATTAATAGAAAAAGAATTGGTGAGAAGCCATAAAAATATGTTACTTTAATAAAACTGAAAACATATTCCATTTTTTAAATTTAACAAAATATCATAAAATTTAAATTCATTAAATATATGTTAATCCTAGTCAATAAATAAAATATATATTAATACTATCCTTAATTAAATTATATTAATTAAATAATATAATTTATTAAATTTAAATTCTAAATCCTAGCGACCATTATCATCACCACTACATACATACTGCTACTGTCGATAATCGTTGTGGTTACTAACGTTGATCATCATTGCCAGCCGTCATCATTGCCAGCCGTCGCCACCTCTTTTTCTTCTTTGATTCTTTCTTTTATCTTTTTTTTGTAAGATTTAATTATGTTTTCTGGTTTTTTTTTATTATATCTAGTATATTTGTTTAGTTTTATTTTATGGTAAATATGTAGAAATAAATATACACTATATCATATTGATGGATAATAGTATATATTAGTAAATAAATATATATTGTATATTTTGATAAATATATGTATATAAATATATTTTTTATTAATATATATCATGATATATAGTAATAAATATATTTATATCATATATCAATATATTTTTGTTATATAAAATATTGTATGATGTATTTATCAATATATCAATACACCTTGAAGAATATGACAACAATACTACCAGTAGCTCCTTGGCGTTAGAGACACCAACGGCAGTAGCATCAATAGCGACAATGGTAGCAGCATTAGTGGTGGCGGCGGCATCGATATCAGCTAGCAACAACAAGAACATCTGCAGCAATGGCGGCAACAGTAACAAGAATAAGTTTCAATGAGGTGGTTAGGATTTTCTATGAGAGTGATTAGGGTTTGTTACAATAATAAACATTTAAAAGGAGGGTAAAAAAGTAAATATAAAAATAAAAATAAAAATAATTTAATTAAAAAATCAAACTGACATTTATTTAAAATGATTCTTAAAAATCTAAAATTTATCTAATTAATCTTTTATATAATTTATTTTTTAAAAAATAGATAAAATCGTAATATTAAAGCTAATATTTTATCATATTTCAATCTTCTTGATAGTAGAAAATCAACGTTTGTTATTTATCTATCACTCGCTAACCAAGACTTAATCTATGATTTATAACATATTTATTACCAAATTGCACCATATTTTTACTTAAGATGCCTTTTCATCTTCCTATCTTATTCAATTTAATGATGTCTTTTATAGGATTTGTTTTTTTTGAGATCATTTAAATGAGATTGTTCATAAATATATTTAATTCCAAAAAGCATATAAATATTAGATTAAATTACATGATTTATCGGGTCATTATTTATTATTATTCTTATTGAGAAATATTGAAATTCAAATAAAATTTTAATACAAAAATTAAATGAAAATGACCGAATCAACCTCAAAACGAACCAACCTCATGCGCTTTTCAAATTTAACCCTAGTTATTGTCAAGCTTTAATGGAGCGACTATTTCCCTTGAAGTAGAAATTACCCTATACCCACCGGCCATACCCTTAAAACTAAAGTACACTAAAAATTAAAAGAAGCAAGTACGGGTTCTATAGGACAATTGGTAAAGGTCTAAAATCCAAATGGTCCCAATCGCCATATATACATATGTATATATATGCTTGAGGTATGTGATATGAGTCAATAGCTTTCTGAAAAATACATATTTATTGGATGATGAAGGTCCAAGACAAAAGGAAAGCCACTTAAAATTCAAGATAATCATTGATGTTGTTATTTGATTACGTTAACAAATCAATGATAGATGCTTTGTGTAGTGCTAATTAATTTTCTTAGTATAAAATAATTAGAAAAATATAGAAAAGGAATGACATGACCCTCCTAACAAATCTTAAAAATTATACAAATACTTAATAATAAATTAAAATTAAGAAATAGTAAAATTTAAAATAGTTTTAAGCAATCATACAAATTTATTAAAAATAATAGATATTATGAGTGAAATATTTTTTAATCAAAATGACACTTAAAATAAAGAAAAAAGACTTTAAATTTTAGTGAAGGTAGCCTATAATTAAGTTTATTTTTAAAAAAATTCTCACAATGCCATTCAAATAGTACATAGTCTATAAACAAACTCTTCAAATATACATTATTTTATTTATAGATTTTAAATTTTAAATATTTATTTAAAAATAATAATTTGTTATGATTTTTTTATCAAGATATGAGCAATTATTAGAATTGATGATTCATTTATGACTAAAATGGGGCACATGCGGGGGGATATCTTGTCCTTTGAGAATATTGATAAGGGTAATGCTGTTTATAAAATTTTCACATAAACGCATTACTGTAAAAATAAACTGAGAGGTCCTATTTAAAAAATAAATAAATTGACAAGGGTGACTATTGAAATATCAAAATTTTTTTTGCCAACTACCTTATAGGTAGTTGGTTTATATTTTTATAAATGATCCATAATCATGTTCTAAGTTTCTTTATCCTTCTTCATTCGTCTATTCCATCGTTATCAGGTTATTTATGGTATTTGGTCGTCATTAATTTTAGATTAAATTATTGAGAAAATATAACTATAATAAATTGTATTATTGACTTTTTATTAGAATTAAATCATTGTTTTTTCGAATTTAATTGACATGATTTAAAAGATCTTTGTAATAACTATATTGAGAACTGAAACTATGTTAAATTGAAAGAACCAAATACACTAAATATTAGGAGTGAGCAAAATGGAGTACAAACCGAAGAACCAAACCGAACCGAACCGATTTAATCATTTCGGTTTGGTTTTATAATTATTGGTTTGGGTTCGGTTTTTGAAAATGGAAAAAGTGAAAATTTTGGTTATGTTCGGTTATTGATTCATAAAAAACTGAAAAACCAAACCAACCAATTTTTACTATATTGATTATTGTTTAAAATTTTTATAGACTAATTTTCTAAAGGTTGCATGTTATTTTGACTTCAACCCTAAATTTTCTTCCTTCTTTCCTGCAAAATTAAAATTAATGCTTCTCAAATCCACCACTACTGCACCGCGTACCTTTGATCCATTAAGCAAGAGCCCTTGAAATAAAGATCAACCATAGCATTTTCTTTAGTTCTGTGCGTGAGCAGTCCACCTAATGAGAATCTCATCTTGTTTTTGTTTTTAATTTTAAAAATTAAATATTTGGTGACTTCTTTCCTTTTATGGACGGGACTTAGTAAAAAGATTTTTTTTTTCAGTGCTCTTCTTCTGCGTGCATGTGATTACGCCTTTCTTTCAAGTAAAGTAGCCATTTGCTCATCAAGCTTGAGATCGGTTCTTAATCGATTAAGTTACCTGCTTTGAAAGCTGAAAGATAGCCAAGGGAATAAAACCTAGTTTGAAAAGGTACGATTGATTTCCATATGGGTTTATAGGTTTAATTTCAGCAACTTCATTTTACTATTACTTGGTTTTGTTTGGTTAGTCATGGTGAAGTCTTGAAGAACCAAAACCTTTTGATAATTGGCAATAATTATGTGCAACCATTAATTACATAATATTTTTTAGTTCATTAATACTCAAAATAACACATTGTTGCATATCATATGGTATTCCAACATCAACTGCTTTAGGTTTTCTCATTTGGCAACACCAATTAGCATTTTCATTAAAAAGGAAAGGATAATTTTAGCAAAGCTTGTATTGCCCATGACATTTGATGACATGCTTTGGTATGCTTTGATTATTTCAGATGTCTCAATCATAAAATATTGGAAGTAATAATGAATCTGGTTCTGCTGCTAACACTCAACAACCTACTTCAACCGAACCATCTAGCATAATGGATGCTCGATCAAAGAAAACGAGAAAACTAATGGAATCAAGGTCAAATGTGTGGGATCACTTTGAAAGAATCTGGGATGAAAAAGGTGTGGTGATTAAAGCTAAATGTCATTATTGTGATAAAGTATTTGCTTGTCACTCAAAAAGGAATGGCACATCTTCACTTAAAAGTCACGTGCATGCTTATTTAAAAAATCCCCATTCCATACAAACATGACAAGCTCTTCTAAATTTACAATCTAAAGGGGAAAATGATGATAACATGGCTACTCTTACTAGTTGGACATTTGATCAAGATGCTATTAGAGAATCACTTGCCTTCATGATAGTTGTTGATGAGCTTCCATTTAAATTTATGGAAGGTGAGGGGTTTAAAAGATTTATGGCTACTTCATGTCCTAGGTTTAAAATACCTTCTCGTTGGACTGTTTCACGTGATTGTTTTCAGTTGTATTTGAATGAGAAGTCAAGGTTGAAATCTTTCTTAAGAAAAAATTCCCAACGGGTTGTCTTACAATTGATACATGGACTTCATTGCAAAGAATTAATTACATGTGTATTACTGCACACTTCATTGATGATGAATGGAATTTGCATAAGAAAATTATAAACTTTTGTCCAGTCTCTAATCATAGAGGTGAATATATAGCTAAGAGTATAGAAGCTTGTTTACTTGAATGGGGTTGAGCAACACATTTACTATTACAGTGGATAATGCTAGTTCAAATGATACAACCATTGGGTTTTTAAAAAAAGAAGATGTTGAATTGGGGGGCTTCTATGGCTGGCTGTAAATACCTTCATATGAGATGTGTTGCACATGTAATTAATTTGGTGGTTTCAGATGGATTAAAAGACATGAATGCTTTAATCAAACGGGTGAGAGATGCAGTTAGATACATTATAAATTCTCCTTTTAGAATCAGAAAATTCAAAGAGTGTGCTGAATGGGAAGGGATAGAGAGTAAGAGTTTATTATCTTTAGATGTACCAACTAGATGAAATTCCACCTATTTAATGTTACAAATAGCTGGAAAGTTTGAAAAAGCATTCGAGAGATATGAAGAGCACGAATCCAATTTCATTGTTGATCTAGGACAGGATGGGGTACCAACTTCTTTTGATTGGTGTTGTGCAAGGAAGATGGCTAATTTACTAAAGCATTTTTATCATCTCACTTTACGTATTTCTGGTTCTTTATATGTTACTACAAATACCTTTTTCAATGAAATTAGTGATTTATATTGTATTTTGAATGAATGGAAAGCAAGTGATGATTTACAAGTGAAACATTTGGTTGATGCAATGAAGTTGAAATTTGACAAGTATTGGGGGGGATCCAGATAGAATGAATAAACTTATATTTTTTGGTAATGTTCTTGATCCTCGTGATAAATTTAAATACATGGAGTATGCATTTAAGGAGATGTATGATGTTGACAAAGGTGAACAACTATTTAAAGAGGTGAAATTTGAACTTTATGAGTTGTTTAATGCGTATAAGCGAATGTATCAACCTGATAATGAGATTGTGTCAAGTTCCTCTCTTAATTGTTCAAGAGTTGTGGATAGTGGTGATGGGTTTAGTAAGAAACCAATATCTTTCTTAAAATCAAGGTTTAAAACGCAAAAGTTGGAATTAGAAGGTGGTTTAAGCAAAAAATCAGAACTAGACTTGTATCTCAATGAGTCTATTTTAGAGGAAAATGTAGATTTTAATATCTTAAGATGGTGGAAGTTGAATTCTGAGAGGTTTCCTATCCTTGCACGAATGGCTAGAGATATATTAACAGTTCCTATTTCTACTGTTGCTTCCGAGTCTGCATTTAGTACCGGTGGGAGATTCTTAGATGTATTTAGGAGTTCTTTGACTCCTAAAATTGTTGAAGCATTGGTGTGCGGCAAGGATTGGCTTCAATCATCACGACATCCATTTTGTATTGAGGAACAACTTAAAGAATTGGAAAATTTTGAAAAAGGTAATAATCATATTTTCTATTTTTCATTTTAATATTTATTTGTTTTTATTGAGTTCTTGACATTATTTGTTTATATTTCAGATTTGCCTGATGTTGGAATTGGTTCAGTTTTATCAAATATCAATTAGCTTAGCTACAATGATTATTTGAGGTAATTTTATATTATATATGTTCATTATCAAATAATGTTTTGCTAATCCAACATTTAGTGTTTTTTTATAATTATTTGATGATTATTTATGTTATAATTATAACTATAAGTGTGCATTGAATGACAATCAAATAGTAATGTTACCCAAAATGGATCCACACCTATAGCCTTCCCCCTATTCATAAGTTTGATCCTTAGAACCTAAATTTACGGAAAGTCTAAATTGTAAACAAAAATATGATTAGCTACTAAATAAAGATATTCATTTAAATGACTTTATATTTATTTAATTATAAAATTTTTATAGAATAAATACTTAGAATCTCATTGATATAATATGCAACCATATTCCTATGTAACCTCAAGACCCTCTTTTGTTATTTTATTATCTCTTTTTATTGTTGTTTCTTAATTAAAGAATTTAGTTTTTTCATATTTATTTTAGGTATTTGGTAGTGAATATTAATTCGGTTATTTAGTTTGCAAATAATTCAGTTTCTCAATGCTTTTTTCGGGTATTTGGTACAATTCGGTTATTCGATTTATAACCAAACCGAACCGAACATATACTTTAATTCGGTTAATTTGGTTTTGGAAATTTGGTTCTGTTTGGGTACCGAATCGATCGATGCTCAGTCCTACTAAATATACATATAATATAATATAATTTTAAGTTTGTACAATTAAAAGAATTAAAAAATTAGATACATAATTGATCTCAATTTTATAAAAGGTATATATAGTTTATTTAAAATTTGCTAATGATTACAAACAATTTTTAAGATTTCTTCCTCAGATACTATTTTTCACAAATGATTACCATAATACTATTTTTTAAGATTTATTTCTCAAATGATACTATTATAAAAAGTTTCTTTCTCAAATGTTATTTTTCTAAAAATAATAATAATATTATAAAAACTTGTTAGAAGTGATATTTTTGAAATCTCTTTCAAAGTGGAGATTATGATGGAAGGATTTTATTAGACTTTAGATTCAACTAAAAACCATCTTCAATAAGTTACTTGGATTTGAAAATTAAGAACCAATTGGCTCTAAATCATTATAACTTTAGCTTATAAGTTTGAAGAAAACAACTTTGATTTTATTATTGTAGGTGGGATGATGGTCATGATCCAAAGCGATCAAATATATGACAGTCAACATATGGAGACTTACTTGAAGTCAGGAGCAAACTTTTCAAACGGCTCCCTTGAAGAATAGTATAAATCAGTGAGAGGTTGTAAATAGAGTCATCATCAAATGGTTTTGGGAAAATGATTTAATTGAACTATAATATAAATGTTGGTTAAACACTTTAAAGATAGATTCGGGTGATGAACATATATTTTTATGAGTTTCATATTGCAATTTTATCATATTAACCGATTAATTATACCTAAGTAGGTGATTAACATTCATATGAATATCATACGAACACATAGCATGATGATAAATATAAGCATGGTAGCAAGACAATAACAAATATAACATAATGAGATTGCAGGAATATGATGATAAAACCACAGTAAATAAGTAACTACAAGTATGAGAAAGTTTGCAAGAATAAATGGTCTATTCTATTACAAGTTGGTCTTTAGGAAATACAAAAATTGGATGTTAAGTAACGTCCTAAATCATCTAATTAATAATGAAGAATTCATCCTCAATTAACACGAGCTAAATATATATGATCTTAAATGCATAAATAATACTTTATAATTATAAAAAAATGATATTTTTGCATTATTCTAATAATTTTGAGCTATTAGCAAGCTCATTATCATATTTAGGAAGGTCTTAAATGAGGTTAAAAATGCATATTGGACTAAGATGAGTAATTGTCACATCTTTCAGCTGCATAACATGCTCCCGTAGCATGATTACTAATTCTCTATTCAAGAAAATCAATAATCATTCTACAAGGGATTCCATACATTTATGATTAAATGCAAAAATTTATATATATATATATATATATATA
>CANYBF011743500.1:0-11675 GCA_948192965.1 Dalechampia spathulata | reverse complement strand
ACCTAAAATCGCCCACCCCCGTCAGAATGGAGTTAGAAAGCTTTTATTTTTTGCTGCCCCGGAGACATACGCGATCGTATATGTCTACATATGCTAAACCCTAAAACATACGCGATCGCGTATGTCAACATATGCTAAACCCTAGAGACATACGCGAACGCGTATGTTCATACATATGCGGTTGGGCTAAAACATATGCGGCGTGTGACGCCCTGGAATGGGCCAGAAATGGCCTAGAATGGCCCGGAATGAGTCAAAATCAACCCGGAGTGGCCCAAGACCACCCGAAATGGTCCAGAATCATCCCGAATCCGATCCGAGTCAAGCCGGTCCAAAAACAGGGTGCGACAGGTAATAAGATAGAGTAACTATCTAAGTTACATTTGTTAGTGTATACTATAGAGCATCATGCTTTGTATGTAATTGAATATTTAATCAGTAAGAGACATTATTCATTATTTAAGTGCAATCATTTATATACTTGTTTTACTTAGAGTATTAAACTAAATAATGAAGTTCAAGGTATTGGAACAATACAAAGGAAATTCATAAGGAGATTATCATATGAGATTCTTATTGTATGTAAATTTTCAATATCTAAATTACCCTGATCATAATATTAATAAGATTAGACATTATTAATATGGGTAGATCAACACATGTTATACTTTTGTTAAGGGGTGATTCCCATTTACTATAACATGAGTTATCTAAAGTATACATGTGGATGAATAATATAGTACCAGTTCATTGGAAGGCATTGTCAATGAAATTTCATATGGATTATTAATCTATATCTGTGAATACATATCTCATTCATATCATTAGTGCAAGTATCCTTAAACTTGAGATATCAAGGTTATCTTAACTATGAATTACTATACTTTGACTTCTATGCTTTATTCCTCAAATGGAGGCATTCGTAGTTAGGAGGTTGGGTAAAGTATAAAGTACTTAAAGATATTTATATATCAATAAAGGATTCACCAACTCAAATTAAATGTAAGGGTTTTATCTCAATGATGCATGTAGTAATCTTTGATTTAAGAATCTCTAGCTAGAGTGGAATGCTTAGAAGTGAATGAGCTCACAAGGGCATTTTAGGAATAAAGATTATTGTACGTGAAACATCAAGTTTAGGACATAATCTAACATACTTGTCATGTATTGAATTGGCATTTATCCATACTCAAACCTAAATGAGATAATGGATGGTGAAAGGAGTTTATTACACAAGTATCTGATATGGAAGGGTTGTAGTCAAACTAATGACCTCTTGACATTTGGATAGTTATGATGTATTACTAGACGCCACTCATAACTTACATATAATATTATTAAATGAGATTTAATAATATTATAATATGTTACCAACATGTCAAAAACCTAAAAGGTTGCACACAAAAGTTAAGGGATCAGAAATAAAGAGAATAGATGTTGATTCAATATGAGATATTATTTCAAGGTTATGAGTTAATTTAAATTTTTCATATTTATTAGATATAGTATGAAAAGATATTTGATTTGATATCAAGATCATATAATTCTGACGAGTAGAACTCCAAATATGTATAATACAAGTTTGCATGTGCAATGCACATGCCATGCACATGATTGTGCATGTTCACGTATCACATGACTTGCATATGCATGAATTGACTGAAGGAGGATGATCATATGATTCTCACATGCCTAATTAGGGTTTTGAGATGTGTATATCATATGTTGACAAAATTAAGTTAGTTTATGTGTTATGACACATAAGTTATCTAGTCAACCATAGTGCTACTGAAGCCCTATTAAGTTAATTAAAATATGATTTTAGGTTTATAGAAACATAACTCTCTGCATCCTTCTACCTCATGTTCTTTTAGAGAAAGGAATGAGAAAATTTGAATTAAGCACAAGCAAGAGTATTCGGTCCTTTAAGAGCAAGCTCATTGGATTTGATTCAAGACTTCCTCTCATCATTTTCTCTTTTATTTTCATTTCTACTAGTGTTTGAAATGAATCTTTGTAATTTTTGATTACTAATTTGATTCTTTACTTGTGTGGATAGTTTAAAGACCCTCTATGTTGGGGATTAGAAAAGTTTGCTATAATTTTTCTGACAAACAAGATTAAAGGAGATTGACATTCGTGTAAGTGTTACTTCTCTTATGTCATATCCTCTTTATCATGTTTTTAATGTATGATGATTGCAAAGATCTAGGAAAAATGTATTTTCATAAAATTTTAAATATTTTCACTACCTGTCAATCTCATTTTGCACCAACAGTGGTATTAAAGCCATAGTTTTCATGTAATCCTTCATTGAAAAATATTGAATTTCAATTTTTTTAGCTTGTATGGTGCTAGAATTTTTTTGATGTTTGTAGGGGTTTTACGTTGAATTTTGCTATAAAATTTCATTCACCTATCATACATGATTGTCAAGTTATTTTTATATTTCATGCTTGTTGTTTATGGTTGTTTTATATGTGTTTAATTAATAAACATGTTATGAATTAATATATTTAGATGTTAACATGATTATGGAATAATAAGGATGGTTTTTAATTTGAATTAAAGGGGTTTTAATTCAATCGATTAATATTACACGCATGAGATGTTGATTATGTATGTTTATTTGATTTTTATCAATTTAATCATACTAAATTTATTAATTTGGTTAATGAATTTGATATTCATGTATTAGATACATTAAAAATTTAATAAATAAAATGTTATTAATTTTGGAAATCAATAAGTATTTTATTTGGATTAAAGTTCTTAAAGGATCAAATTGAGTATGATATTAATTTTGACTTAATTTTACTTATTTTGTTATATTTGATTCCATGTGATATATTATTATTTAAATATGATTTAAATATTTAATATGTTGCTAGTAGGATGGTTATTTAATTATCATCAATAGTTTATTAAATGAAATCAATACAAAGTTAAAACATGTATTTGAAACTGCAAGCTTAACAAGTGTTTTTAATTTATTTTAAAAAGATTAAAATTGAAATCATTAAAGAGGATATTTGATTTATAGATTTTATGTGTATGAATGAATTGATTTTGGTATAATGATGATTATGGACTAGGTCTAATAAGATTGAGCATATGCATTTTTTTACAATTTTGGTAAATAAGGCTTGCAAGCCTTGCCTTACTTATACTCTATTGTATTTCTCTTCTCCTTTACTCCCCTTAAATGTAACTTGAGGTTTCTATATTTGAAATATGTAATTAGATTACATAGGTTGTAAAAGAAGAAATAAAAGGAAGCAAAAGGAGCATAGGAGCAAGGTGTATTAAAAGGAACTCCAAGATAAAATTTATAATAGAATAGATTTCTATTTCAAATTTTTTTTGTGGTTGTAATTCATGCATGACCTAGTTTTGCCTTAAGTAGTATTTCAAGTCCATAATCATCATAACATAAGTTGTTATATATATGAATGTCTATGATGCATGAGCATGCTTTTGCATGCATGAGCTATGACTATGCATGGTGAATAAGATACATACACCCACCTTGTATGTTTAAACATATAAAAGGAAAGAAATCCCTTAAAATGAATATTAAATCTAAGGCCTTCCAAATTTAAGAATAAGGATGGAGAACTTCATTTCATTCTTGTTATTAGGCATACCCAAGCCTGTTTAACATAGGGTATATCAAAGTTTTTAAAAATGGGTTGGATTTAAATAGAATCTTTTATTTGTTGAGCATACTCAAGGTTATTGGTTTATGAAAACTTGTTTAGCAACAGAAGATATAATTTAAAACTTTTTAAAACACGTGATTTCATCGGATCTAGTAATTCTATTCATAGAATACATCAAACATAGAGAAGATTATCAAAGAAGAGATTGAAAAACTCACTTTTAAGCAGATCTCCTGCTTTCTTGTTCTTCTGAAAAGTTGTAGCAAAACTTTTCAATCCCTAACGTAAAGGATTTCCAAACTATCCACACAAGTAACAAGAATAATTAATAATTAAAATTACATGTTTTATTTTTTAGACTAGTAAAATAAAACAATAAGAATGGATGAAAGGTTAAGAAGAAAATCAATTTTTGTTGTTGGTCTTCTTTCAAAATCGATTCTTTGTTCTTGTGCTTCGAATACCTTGGAATTAGATGGAGGAAGGAGGCAGCCAAAACATGCTTCTATCTTTTTTTTTTTTTACTAAAACATAATATCATAACCCTAATTAAGTTTAGGTTTAATACCATAACCCTTCAAAGATAGGTTTGGGTGGTGAAGATCTATTACCCTAGAGTTTCAAGTTCAATTTTACAATTTCAATTAGATTAATTATCCTAGGAAGGCAAACATTCATAAGCATGAAATAAGCACACAATGCGATATAGCATGATAGCAATCATAGTAGATATAGCATGATAAATATGATATGATAATTATAGCATGGCTTCATAATATAACAATCATGATAAATAAAACATGGCATATGCATGGCATGTGAGATAACATGGTATAGGCATGACATATGAAGATGACATGACATAGGCATTGATATATGAAATGATGACATGGCATAGGCATGTCATGTAAAATGATGATATAGCATATTGATGACATAGCATAGACATGACATGTGAAAATGATATGGTATAGGCATGACATATGAAATGATGACATAATATAAGCATGACATATGAAAATGACATGGCATAGGCATGATATGTGAAAATGATATGGTATAGGCATGGCATGACATAGCATACATCATATAGCAACGATAAAACATGCATAATAGCATGAATGAAAATTAATAATGGCCCGAAGAAAAGGATAGATAAAGATAGGGGGATACACGATGAAATAAAGCTAAATCATACATGTCAACGTAAGAATTAAATAAAATAGAGGCCTATTCTATTACAAAGGAACTTTGATGATACAAAAATCTGAGACATTAAGCAATATCTCCTCCATTCCGAAAAATAGCCTCGGGTAGCACGAGCCAAAATGCATAAATGGAAATGCAAATAAATGAATAAATGTTACATAATAAACAAGATGTAAGACACGAATAACCAATCTGATGCCATATGAAAGTATGAATCAAGGGTTAAAGTTCAATGAATGCAATGGCAACACTCATGAAAATGCAATAATAAACACGAGTTAGGTCGTAAAAATCATGAAAAATCAATTTTAGGCAAAATTAATTAGAATTATAATTGGAAGATTCTAAGATCACATGTGATACACTTAGAAATGAAACAACATCTAATTAGACTAAACATATCAAGTGACATAATCAAAACATAATTAAATGACTTTTAATTGAGAAAACAAGAGAAGTAATTGATTTAATGGAAAAATCAACACAAATTTATCATAACATAATGAAATTCGAGGACTTTAACATCATTCAAATGTCAATTAGAGATGGAAAACACATCCAATCTAAGTCAATTACATCAATTGCAATAATCAACAAATTAAATAAGTATTTAACTTGAAAATTAATTTTGAAGTCAAAATTAATCATATTGGATCAATGTATGATGAATTCAGATCATTACGATTACTATAAAACCACTAATGCTACTGAAAACTTTGATAAGCAATGAAAAACAAGTGAAATCAAGTGAAAATGAATGAAAATCTGGGAAAACTAACAACTATATGCATCATACATAGCATGATGTGCACCACATATAGCCTATATGTGATGCATATAGAGGGTTATGCATAGCATATAACATGCAGAAATCAAAGCAAATCAAATTTTTAGGTAAAAATACGAATCAAATTATAAATCTCAGCAAATATGTGACTATCATAGATCATTCAAGCTACAAGAGAGCTATGAATGCTACTGTTACATTCATGATTGAAGCCAGTCAATGAAAAATAAAGCAAAAATCATAAACCCATAATGAAATCAAGAGAAAATGAGAAGAAGAAGAGGTATTCCACACTCACTAAGAGATTAGCTTCCAGAACTTGATTCCAAAACATGATTAAGGATTTAAAGTAAGATTAATTAGTCTCTAATCCGAATTAATAACTTAATTAAGTACTTAATTAATTGAGTGATTAATTTGATAGAGTTTAGGTGTAATTCATTAATTTTTTGACCTTTTTCCCATAAACATATGGCTCATATTTATAGGTGAGGGCTATTAGTTACCAAAAGCGAGCTAATAGGGCTATATACATAACATATAGTCTAGAAAAAGCCTATATACAGCATGTAGTAGTACATGCCCAGCATGTAGCAAAATCTACCTATGTATGCCACCTAATAAGGACACATTAGGATGTGCATCCTATGCTCAATAAGCATCAAATATGCTCTAAATGCATGGTGACATGTGGAGCACATTAGATTTGCATAGGAAAAGGTTGCACATTATGTATATATTTTCTAAACATACACAGCATGTAACACTATGTACTTTGCACATCAGAAAATACATGTTATGCGCTCCACCTTCCATAAGCAAAATGTAACATGCTATGTATGTCCATAGCACTTATGGGAGGCTAAAAGGCGTGTATACAAAACTCGAGGACCTGTACAAAGCCGAATCGAAGAAAACCTAAAGTTATAGAATGTAGGTGAAAAGTTAGGGTCTACAATAGGATATATCCTTCTAAAGCTTAGTGTCTTAAAACATAAGAGGAGAGAGATCACATGAGTAAGACTTTATATGCATATGCAATTAAATCTATCATGTATGATATGCTATGTACTAGGCCCAATATGTCATTCTCTTTGAGTGTGATAAGTAAGTTCTAATCCACTTATGGAGAGGAATATTGAATAGTTGTTAAGAACATCCTTAAATACTT
Source organism: Dalechampia spathulata (assembly GCA_948192965.1). Classification (NCBI taxonomy): domain Eukaryota; kingdom Viridiplantae; phylum Streptophyta; class Magnoliopsida; order Malpighiales; family Euphorbiaceae; genus Dalechampia; species Dalechampia spathulata. Next base: position 4,846 of record CANYBF011743500.1, on the reverse strand, counting down.
AAGAAGGACTAAGTATATGTTTTTAGTATATAGAGAAGGTGATTTATAGATTAATGGGTATATTGATGCCAACTTCCAATCTGATAAGGATGATTACAAATCATAATTTGGTTATATGTTCATAATGAATAGTAATGTTATTATTTTGAAGAGTTAAAAAAAAAAACCATAATAAATTTAACAATAGAGGCAGAGTCCATCATAGTATCAGATGCAGCCAAGGTGGTAGTTTGGATCAGGAAGTTCATTGATGAACTAGTGTGGTCACTTATAGTGCTAAAGCCATTCTTTTATTATGTGACAATGGTGGAGGTATTGCATAAACTAAGAAACTAAGGTCTTATCAGAAACTTAAACATGTTCTTAGGAGATACCATTTGATAAGTGAGATTATTGGTAGAGGTGAGGTAAAGATAGTTAGATTTCCTATAGGTGGACTCTCTCATTAAGGCGTTAACATAGAGTAAACATGACAAGCATGTGGCTTCAATGGGATTGAGGTTTATATATGATTGGTTCTAGCACAAGTGGGAGTATGTTAGTAGTATGCTCTATAACATCATGTATATCTTGTAATATTTATTAACATTCATTAATAAAAGGTATTATTTATTATTCATTATTATATTTCATTATATATGTTTTCTTGCTTGCATTCCTTGTTTAGTGTGGATTACATCTTAGAGGTCTACCTAATGGAGTGACTTTTAGTTTGCAAAGTAAAGATTAAAGCAAAACAAGAGTTATATGTAAATGTTACATAATTCTATACCATGACCTCTTTTATGTTATGTTTTTCATGGGTTTGATGGTAGATTTATGTTTGGTTTTCTATAAAATTGAAAATTTTTAAATTTTTTATATTGCTGATTAATATGGAAAACCAACATGATCATATAATTTAACTATAGAGACATCATGATCTTGAGCATAATGCTCTATTTAAGAGGTGGATGATTGAGAATCTCATAAATCATCCAATAAGTTATACCATACTTACTCATATATAGTCAACATTTTTTCCTTCAATAAGGCATGAAAAAAAGTGATAAAAGCTTGTAAAGCATTGTTTATCCATTGTCTAATCAGGTTATCTAGCTCTAACATCCTAGAGCTTCTCGATGGTCCATAAGCATTTGAACTAGTTGATCTTATACTATAATAATTGATCACTTGTAACCTAAGATTGTAGATTTATCCCTTACAAGCTCCATCTACTACCTTTAGACAAATACAAAAATCATTTATGCTTTTCACTCAATATTCATTACTAAAATTTTTTGAATAAATTATTCATGTGACTCCTTAACAAAAATTATAATGTAAATATGCTTGTAGTTTATATAAATCGGTTTACATAGTTCGTATAATTCACCAAAAAATTAATAATTATGAAAATTCAAACAAAAGTTCTAGATTGTACTTAATAAATGTTACTTATATCCTACTACTAAGTGCTATAATCATTTACAATCATATAATGATATTTATAACTTAAATTTTCAATTAACTATAATTCAATCTACATCATTTTTTAGACTTTTTGTTTATATCTTAAGCTGTAATGGTTGAATTGTTTTCAAATTTTTACTATAAATAGAAGACTCATAAATTCATTATATAAAAAAAATTTTACCATAAAATTTTATATAAAACTTGAATTATGAATTTTTCAAAACTAATAATGAAATTCATCTCAATTCAACATTCTAATTTAAATTGAATTAAAGCATTTTAACAATATTTTTTTATATCTCCAAAATATACATTCTAATGTTATTTAAATATAAATCTCAAAGTAAACCCACTAAAGAAATTCCTAATTGAATAATTGATAATCCTAACATGCATAAAATATATTCTAATAAAATCTCTACCAATAATATTTAACTACCTAATTAAATTAATTTTTAATACTTGAATTTATTTACTCTAATTCATCTAATGTATCATCCTTACACATTTGTTTAGGATTCTCAAAATAATTACCTTAGAAGCATTCTCACTTTAAATCTTTAAATAAATAAAATGGTAGAATCCGCAAGCTTGAATGAACCAAAAGAGAAATCCTTTCACCATGAATTTTTTTTCTTTTTTCCTATCACATACATTAAAATCTTATTTTCTAACCTAATCCACTTTTATTCTACTATCATTAAAGGTTTTTGTACAAGTGTGCTTATTAAAGGTTTTTGTATAAGTGTGCTTTTATTGTGACCATTTTTATTATATTTATCGGTGATATAACAAGGAATGGTCTAGAAGAAAATAAGGCATTATTGTATAATTCATATAAGGAATAAGCAAATCAAATCTTGCTTGATTAAAAAAGGTTCAAAGACTTATATGAAGATTGATATATCTAACACATAGGACACCAAATATTGGTTATGCTATAAGTATTACTTGTCACATCCGAACCCGGTGCAACATGCTCCCATAGAACAGTTAATAACCTTCTAAACAAGGAAATCATTAACTACTCTATAAGGGATCTAATTACACATTGTTGTCTTTATATTTTATTCTTAAAACATTTAAATTGTATACATCAAACATTTACTGTCATATAGAAATAACTGTAACTTAAATGATCTCAATACCCAGTTTACACTCTCAATACATCCTCAAACCATCATTCAACACATGTGTTCTGTATAACCTTTAAACACAATACCATAATATTGATAATACACATAAAAAAGTATATTACACAGTATTACTGCTACTAGGGTTAACTTAAATAAGTTGCATAAGTAAATATACACAATGGAGTATGTTATATAAGTCCAGCTTGCGTCTAGGATAGGGCTTTATGAAAGACCCGACCTTAGCTAACTGTAGATCAGTTACTCTTATCGCTCCCCAACTGAACTAGGTCCTGCGTTCATCAAATGATAAACGCTGAGTATAAAACTCAGTGGTGTTATAAAATGAGTAAATGACATCAATTCAGATCATGATACAATATTAAAAACATTCATAGCAACTTAATGCTTAACAACATTTCAATTTCATAACTTACTCTCTCTTTAGCTGTTAATAACATACATAAAACATTCAATCATATTCATACATCACCATTTACCATCCTTTATAACCTTTTCTCCATCAATCATCATATAATTATTCATCATAGGTGAATAATAATGTATGCTTTTGAGAATGCATCTATGTTGTGCACTCTCCCTCTATCTCTTTATCTTTTCTTTTATCACATTTTGAATATTACATGCAATTCCCTTTTGTACTGGGTCCCTCTAGGTACCAGTACTCATCTCCCGTAGGAGGCCATTTATGAATATAACTATAGGGTTTTATGAACCTCATCTCCCATAGGAGAGCCATTGTATCTGTATTATTCCTTGAAGGAATCCATTAACTATATGACCAGTACGTTTCTTTTTCTGTAACATCTCTTTTCCTTTCTCTTTTCCACCTTATAACTTCTCTATCATGTCATGATAATCTTTGCATGCTTGAATGTATGGATGTTTCATGACATGATGCATAAATGATGCATTGATGATCACATTGTACCATTCATAACATAAACTCTTCACTTTGCTATCCCAAGTAGTCAACTGAATCATATCATTTAAGAACCCTATACGGGTTCATAACAAGAATAGCATAAACATTCAAACATATGATCATCAATTCAAGACCTTAGATACGGTCATGAAAAGGAAAGCACAAACCTACAATGGACTTCCCCTTATCCAAACCCTTTGATGGTACTTGTAAATCTTCCTTCAAACCACCTATAGCATTACAAAATACCCATATTTAATAAAAAAAACCATTCATACAAAGATTCACAACACATTGCCTTCTTTATAATCACCTTACAAGTATGTCTATGACTTAATATAATTAAGCAATCGTAAAGGATTCTTAAGATTATTCCACTAATACCCTACTTAAATATATGTATACATTTATAAAATAAACATATAATTTAAGGATAAAATTAGCAACATAAAAATATTTCAATGTATACCAAGTTATAGATAAAATTCTATCCCTTTTTAACCACTTTTGAACACAAAATATTTTATGTTCTAGGACCTTTGCTCATTGTACAAGACTTTTTCCTAACCAAATGAGCTTCAAATTAAATAATTCTTAAACCATTAAAAACTAGACTTAAAGATCTTTCCAACGATATATTACATACTCCAAAACTCATCTGATAAAGCCTTTAAACATTGTTTACAAAATTGCCCGTTGAAGCTGAAAATTGGTTGGGCCACGATCGTGGCATCAACTCCACGATCATGGACTTAAGCAGAAAATCTGTAAAACCTACTGGAAAAATCCACGATCGTGGCTTCAATTCCATGAGCGTGACCGAGGGCATGAATTATAGTGGAAACACACTCCAAAACACATCCAAATGATCCCTTAAACATCTTAATCCATAACCACAATCAAATCATCTTCAAAACACTTCTAAAACTTACTAAAAACATCAATTTATTACAATTTTAATCATCCAACAAAACAATTCATCATTTACAACAATCAAGAACCCAGTTCAATTTCTTTAAAACCATTTAATATCAATTCAACTCTTCAACACTTCTACTTCTTTATGTGATCCATTCTTCACTTTAATTCCTTCTTTTACATAATATCAACATAACTCAACACCCATAAGGAACAAAAGAAAACAACCATACTCTTTAATTCATGCTTCCTCTTACTTAGATCATAATCTTTTGAACATTTAGGTTTGTAAGAACAAAGAAAAGAGAAGAAGAAGAAAACATGAGTAAAGCATATAAAACACCAAAAGAACATGTAATCCAAAAGCTATACATGATCCTTACCTTTAATTGCT
>CANYBF011743419.1:0-13105 GCA_948192965.1 Dalechampia spathulata | reverse complement strand
TAGAAGGATGTTTCCCATGAACCATGGGAATATAACCCTTCTTTGAAAGATCCATACTAAACCTCTTTCATACCTTGTCTATGTAAGTAGACTATGAAAGAGCAATAAGTCTTCTTGATCTATCTCTATGGATTCTTATATCTAAAATATAAGCAGCTTCTTTAAGGTCTTTGATGGATAATTATTTGGATAACCAAACTTTAACACTCTGTAAAAATGGAGCATCATTTCCAATGAGTAATATATCATCTACATATAACACAAGGAAAGCAATTGCACTCTTATTATTCTTCTTGTAAACACATGGTTCATCAATGTTTTGAATGAAGCCAAATTCTTTAACTACTTCATAAAAATGTATGTTCCAGCTCCTTGATGCTTCCTTTAATCTATAAATGGAACTTTGAAGTTTGCATACCTTATTACTATCATTAGATGGGAATCCATTAGGTTATGTCATATGCACTTCTTTAAGCAAATTTCCATTAAGGAAAGCTATTTTCACATCCATTTTTCATATCTCATAATCATAATGAGAGCAATAGTAAGTAAGATTCTTATGGATTTAAGCATAGCTACTAGTGAGAAAGTTTCATCATAATCAATTCCTTATTTTTGACAATAACCCTTAGCTACTAAGTGAGCTTTACAAGTAACCACATTACCATCCATGTTTGTCTTTTTTTTTGAAGACCCACTTGCACCTAATGGGTTAAATCCCCTTAGGTGGATCAACCAGGGTCCATACATGGTTCTTTGACATGGAATCCATTTCAGACTTCATGACCTTTAACCATAAGTTACATTTTGAACTTTTCAAAACTTCAACATAATATATGGGCTCATCATTCTCAGCTAATAAGACTTTCTTATTCTCATGAACAAGGAATCCATACCTCTCAGGCATAGTTCTTATTCTGGTTTAATGTCTGGGAGCTTGTGTTTCCATAGGTTCTGATTCTACATCAATAGGATTAATCGGATGATCTGCTTCATCTCATGGTGATTGAAATTCATCAAGATCAATATTACTCCCACTATCTCCTATTAGAAAAAATTCTTTTGTCTAAGAAAATAGCATGCTTTGAAACAATCACTTTTTGTTCCAAAGGAACATAGAAGTAATAACCTATAATATCCTATGGTTTCTTTACGATATCTTACAAAATAGCATTTATCAGACTTTGCATCAAGCTTGTATGACATTATCCTTTTAACATAAGAAGGACAACCCCATACCTTTAAATAAGATAAGATAGGTTTCTTGTTATACCACATCTCACATGGTGTAACCTTAATTGATTTATATGGAACTCTGCTCAAAACATGAAAAATAGTCTCTAGTGCATAACCCCAAAATGATTTGGGTAATTCTGCAAGGTTTATCATGGACTAAACCATATCTAATAAAGTTTGATTCCTCCTTTCTGATACACCATTATGTTAAGGTGTATAAGGAGGTGTCTATTGAGATAAAATCTCATTATCTCTGAGATATTCTAGAAACTGTTGGCTTAGGTATTCACGACCTCGAACTGAATGAAGAGTATTAATAGTGTTGCTAAGTTGTTTCTTTACTTCATTTTTGAATTATTTGAACTTCTCAAAGGCTTCAAATTTATGCTTCATTAAGTACAAATATCCATATCAAATAGTCATCTATGAATGTAATGAAGTAGCTTTATCTACCTCTAGTAGGCATAGAAATAAGACCACATACATATGAATGTATGAGTTCTAGTACCTCTTTAGCTCTTTCACCTTTTCCTTCAAAATAATATTTTATCATCTTGCCTAATAAATAATATTCATATGTTTCATAAGATTCATAATCAAATGAACCCAAGTTGCCTAATTTATGCAACTTAGACATGCGAGTGCTGTCTATATGGCCAATATGACAATGCCATAGAAAGAGTGGATTAAAAGTATCAACTTTGATTCTCTTAGTTTGAACATTGCAAATAAGGTCTGAATTATTCAGTATATATATTTCATTTTCAACATTTGTAGAACAATAGAACGTACCATCTTTAAACATTAAACAACCATTATTGTTAATGAAAAATTAAATCCTTATTCAATAAGACAAGATACTGAAATAAGGTTTTTATTTAAACTTGAAATAAAATAACAGTTATTGAATTGTAGTTTTAAATCAAAAGCTAAGTGTAAAATATAGGTTCCTACTTCTAATGCAGTAACTTGTGCTCCATTAGCATCCCTGATATCTGCATCATTCATGCTTAGCCTCCTTCTGCTGACCAGCCCTTATAAATCATGACAAATGTGAGATGCATAGCTAGTATCTAATACCTAACTCGTGCTATTAGAAATAACATTAGAGTTAACCTCAATCATAAATATACATGAAGAAGAAGCTCAGTTCTTCTTTACCAGCCCCAAGTACTCCTTGCAGTTTCTCTTCCAATGTCCATCCTTATCACAATGGAAGTAAATACCCTTAGGGGATTTCTCTGCAACTTTCTTACCCACACCACATTTGGCCTTTAGGGCTGGCTTCTTGTCCTTCTTCTTGTTGTGCCCTTCTTCTTAGTAAGCCTAGAAGAACTAACTACTAGTGCTGCTCTAGCATTCTTTTTATTAGCATCCTGAGCATATTTCAATAAATTAATAAGCTCAGGAATGGTAGTTTTTCTCTTATTCATTTGATAGTCAAGCATAAATTATACATAACTATTAGGTAGTGACTGTAGAATAAGGTTAATAGCCAACTCCTGTTTCAGTCCAAAACCAAGATCCTCCAACCTCTGAATGTAGCCATGCATCTTAATCCTATAAAGGACTGCTGATGATCCCTCTGCTATCTTGCATCTAAAGAGTGCCTTTGAGAGTTCAAATCTCTCAGTCATTGATCTTTCTTCAAAAAGTGTTTTGAGATAAGTAGCCATAGTATGAGAGTTCATAGTCTCGCATTGCTTCTGGAAGTCATTCTCCATAGCTCCCAGCATAATGCTATTGGCCATCTTATCCTCTTGTTTAAACTTATTGTAAGCATCTTTGAATTCTTTTATAGGAGTTTGCTATAGGTGTGCCTGGATAAGCTTGATCTAATACATGGGCAATCTATTTGCCTCTCAAAACTATTTTAATTTGGTAAATGTAGTCAATGTAGTTGGATCCATTCAGTTAATGTTCAAAAATTTCATAGAGATAAACTTTTCTTGACATTTTAGAAAAATCTAGAGAAAAAGGAGAAATAGTATGTCATTTGAAACATCATGTATTTAAAAACATAATAAGGTCTTTTATTAGTTTTTATCTCCCACTATTTTATTTCAAACCAATAGCCTTCAACTACTAATCCTAGAAGATCACACTTTGCCTTCCTTAGTAGGTTAGTATCCAATGACCATTAAGCCCAATCTTGAATATGCTCAACAAACTAGAACTTAATGTTAATAGGTAGATAACTCTCATGTCAATCATATCTCTATATGACTACTAAATCGTTGATTTATCAACTTTTCTTGTTACTTATGTCATCTTACATAATATAATTCCTCAATCCAGCCTATAAAACATTTTACCTTGGTATGTCCAACAAATAAAATATTTTATTTAATCTAACCCATTTTTTAAAACTTGGATATACCCCATGTTAAACAAGCTTGAGTATGCTCAACAACTTGAATGATAAGAAGCTCTCCACCTTTATCTTAGAAAATGGAAGGTGTTAGATTTATATTCCTTTAAGGGATTCATTTCTTTTTATGTCATTTAAAATATTCAAAGCAAATATGTGCATTTAGTGCACCATGCATGGTCCTGGCTCATGCATTGTATTGCATGTTTATAATATGATGATTATAGACTTTTAAGTCTAAGGTCAAACATAGGTTATGCATGATTTTACAAACCCTAAAAATTTGAAATAAGACTATTTTATTACAAATTTGGTCTTGGAGTTTCCTCTTTTGGTTACACCTTGATCCTTCACTACTCTTGCCTCCTTTTGTATCTACTTTACAACCTATGTAATCTAATTACAAATTTCAATAATAGAAGCCCCAAGTTACATTTGAGGGGAGTAGATGAGAAGAGAAGTATGAAAGAATTAAAGGAAAAGGCAAGAATCACAGGCCCTGTTAACCAAAAATTATAAAATGATGCATATGCTCAATCACATTGGGCTAAGTCCATAATCACCATCATGCCATATATTCATCCATCCATACATTCAAAAATGCTTAAATGAATAATCTTCTCATAATATCATTTCAGTTTTTCCATTCTAAACTTTAAATAAACTTTTCTTTTTAAAATAGTTATTGGGCTTGCATTTGAAAACATATGGTTTTGCATGTTTTGAACTCTATTTGAGTAAATTATTTGTTAAATTAAATAATCAGCCAAATAGTAATATATCACTTAGAATTCAAAATAGAAGTCAAAACTAATAAGAATCCTTATCATGCTCAAATAAAATACTTATTAATATCCAAAATTAATAAAATTTCATTTTTAAAACCTTTAGTGTGTTTAAAACATTAAAATACATGAATTAATAGAAAAATATGAGCAATTATATTAAAAAAGCCAAATATACAACAAATTTATTTTCTATGTGCATATGAACATCAATTCCACAAAATCACATCCAAATCAAATCATAATTCATTAAAAATACTCCATCATCAAGTTAACACATTAACCAAGTGATTCATTATACGTTCAATAATTATACACACAATAATCAAGTAAGAACATTAAGAATGACATAAAAAATCCATTCGGCCTTATCAATAAGAGCACGAGCAAGATATGAATTTTTATCTCATAAAATTTCTATATATGTATTTAGGTTTTTTTTGATAGAAACCAAGTTTATTCAATGACAAAAAAGTGGTTAAAATGCAAAATTCAAATTCAAAATCAAAAAATAACCATTGTGAAATTGGAAATTATACAAGCTATAATCATAGTGAAAAATCAAAATCATATGTATTATATGCGTAGATTGCAACACCAAATCATTTTGATACCATAGTTGGTTTATAAAGACGTGTTTAGCAATGGAAGATATAATTTAATACTTTTAAAGGCATGCTTTTTAATTGCATTCATAGAACACATCAATTATGGAGAAGATTATCAAAGAAGAGATCAAAAAACTGACTTTTATGTAGATCTCCTTCTTTCTTGTCCTTCTGAAAAGTTGTAGCAACCTTTTCAATCCCCAGGGTAGATGATCTTTAAACTATCTACACAAGCAATTGATTGATTAGTAATCAATATTTCAAGTTTTGTTTAGAGACTATTAAAATAAAAAAAAAAGGAATGGATGAAGAATAAGAAATAAATTTGGTTCTTCTACTTGATCTTCTATCAAAAGCCAAATTGATTCTTTGTTCTTAAGCTTTGAATTGTTTTAAAACCAAAATGTAAAAGGAGGAAGCCCAAATTAGCTTATTTTTTAACCTAAGAAGTTATGTCATATAACTTATAAAGACCTAATTAGGTTTTAGATTACTTAAGTCCTATGCATATGCATGTCACATGCTTCAGACATGTGACTTACATGTGCATCATTTAAAATCCCTCTAGAAGCATATGAAAATCATGTGCACTTCCTTTTAATTCATCATACATGAATAAGTCATGTGACAATCACATATTGACTATTAATTAATTCAATTCCGTCTAAATCCACATATACCATGCATGTAGAACATGTCATCTTAAATCACTTGTATCTTGAGTTCTACTCATTAGATTTCAATGATCTTGATATCTAATTAAAGCTCTTTTCATGCTCTTTCAAATGAACAAGAAAAATACAATTTATCTCATAACCAAATATGAGCTCTTTTCATGTGCGACCTTTTGGGTTCTTGACATGTTGGTAATATATGAACATATTATTAAACTTAATTTAATAACATCATATGCAAATCTAGAGTGGTTTCTAGTCACATATCATGACTACCCAAATGTCAAGAGGTTATTAGTTTGACTACAACCATTCCTGTCATACCCACGTTTGACACCGTAGGAGTTTTGGTATTTTTGTGTATGATTGCTTGGATGTATATGTATATGTATACATGTCCTTGTACGATTGCTTGTGTATGTGCAGTGTATGTATGCTTATGTATGCATCATGATGACATGCTGCTATGTGTATACGTATGCATGCAAGGTGTGTGCATGATGGTATGCATGTTTTGTATATGTTTTAGGTATTTCAGGTGGCTCGAGAGTGAGTCCGAGTGTGAGAAGAGGAGAATGGAGTAGTAGGATTCCTAGGCACCGGGATAGTGCGAGAGCATAGAGTAGAGGTTAGAGCTTGTTGGAGACAAGACTACGAGCTTGTGATAACAGTCTTCTTCCTCCAGGTTTGTGCTAGCTATCTGTTACTTCTGCTTGTTGAGTTGTTCTACGGCCCTGTAAGGCCTAGAATTGATGTTTTAGGATTGAGTGCCCTATGATTGAGCCTATTTATATGTTGTATGCTTGTGATTATGGCTTTGGGTTCCGAGGAGGAACGTATCATGTGTTTATTGGTTATAAGAAGGAACGTATGTTGTGGCTCTTAGTTTTGGGAAGGAACGTGGCTTGTGATTATTGGATGTTTGGCTTATTGGAATGCTTAATGGCTTGTTCATGCATATGAATGATGGCATAGCATAACATGGTGAGGGGATGAAATAAGGGTTGCGATATGAAGGTACGAGATGTACCGGTATCTATCAATTAGGGGGTGAGATGCTCCTACTGGTACGAGAGGTGCCAGTATTAATTGATATGATACGAGGGTGAGATGCTCCAAGAAAAGAGTGTGAAAGGTACCAAATCGAGGGCGAGTGCAAAACATTGTTGATCATACATGATTGTGTGATTAGGCAGAGATTGCCAGTATTGCTTGTGCTACTGTTGATTGGCTATGTGCCGTGTGATTGGCTGTGTGCCGTATACTTAGCTATATGCTATATGGATTGACTTACGTATGTGTATGACATGTTTTATGTTCCTAGACCACTAAGATTATTCTCAGTGTTTATCATTTGATGAGCATATGTCCAAGTTCATAGGGTGAGCACCGGGATTAGAGGTACAACAGCTGGTTCGTAGACTTCTGGATGGACTCATGTGGCTTGTGTATTTCTGCATAGTCCTTTTGTAATTGTAGTTGGCAGTAGACTAAATGTATTGTATAAGAATCCATGTATATCCAGGGGTTTCTAGTTATTTATATATCTTTCTGTTATTGGATTTTTATACGAGCAGTAGAGTTTAAAATCCCTTGTAGTATAATTATTGTTTTTCTGAGATGGAACGATGATAGTTATGCTACGGGATCATGTCATCACCCCTCGGGTCTTGGGTCAGGGTGTGACATGTTTAAGTGGTATCAAAGCTATGGTTTAGCTCGTGGAGCTATGGTTTAGCTCGTTGGGCTATAGTTGCTTGGGGAGCAATGGTTAGCTCGTATGCGTTGCTCGTGTACATTTATATGTACTGCCAAATAGGGAAAGTGCACAAATGGGAGTCTTGATAGTCCGTGTTACTGATAGGTGCTAATGTTTATTTTTGTGCAGTGATTATATAAGTGTCAGGTGCAAGGTTTTGACCATGTCTAATAGAGCTGGGGCTAGTGGAGTTGCAGGTGAGGATTATGTGCATGTCCGGGATGATGTCTCTGAGGTTGGTAGTCAGGCTGGGGAGGCAGTACCACAAAGGGAGCAGGCTGCCAGAGCACCACAGACAGAGCAACCTGCAACTACTGAAGCAGATCCATTGGCAACAAAGTTTGCCCAATTCTTTCGGATGCTGCAAAGGCAGATGGAGTAGGTTAGGCCACCTCCAGTGGTAGTTCCCAAAGGGAAGACTATAAGAGAGATTTTCATAAGCTACAGGCATATGGAGCTACAGATTTCACGGGGACCATAGACCCTTATGTTGCCGAGATGTGGCTCGAGCGTACCCAGAGGATTTTTTGACATATAGGTTGCCCAGATGAGGTGAAGCTGGACTACATCATCTCACTGCTATAAGATGATGCTTACGAGTGATGGAAGATAATTCAACAGAGTTTAGCTGAGCCACCGGTACTAACCTGGTAAGATTTTATGAGGGAATTCCGAGAGAAGTATGTTTTGAGTACTTACACAGATCGGATGCTACAAGAATTCCTAGGATTGTAACAGGGTAACATGACAGTGGTTGAGTACGAGAGAGAGTATACTGGTTTGGCTTATTATCGGAGTCATATCTTGATGACGAGTAGAGAGAGGTTCAAATGGTTTGAACAGGGGTTGAGACCAAGGATTAGGTCCTTTGTTCAGGGATTCCAGCATGATAATTTTTCCACTCTGATCTCCAATGCATTAGAGCAAGAGCAGACACTTCAGGAAGATGAGGATCACCAGAGATTTATGAGGCGATAGTTGAGTGATTCTCATCCATCCTCTTCATCGTCATCACATAAGAGAGCTAGACATGACGGATCAGGTGGATCTCGATGCTCATATTGGTGCAAGAGGTGCCAATATTAATTGATATGATACGAGGGTGAGATGCTCCCAGAAAAGAGTATGAGAGGCACCAAACCAAAGGCGAGTGCAATACATTGTTGATCATACATGATTGTGTGATTAGGCAGAGATTTCCAATATTGCTTGTGCTACTGTTGATTGGCTGTGTGCCATATGCTTGGCTATATGCTGTATGGATTGACTTGCGTATGTGTATCACATGTTTTATGTTCCTAGCACCACTGAGATTATTCTCAGCATTTATCATTTGATGAACGTAGGTCCGAGTTCAGAGGGTGAAGACCAGGATTAGAGGTACAGCAACTGGTTCGTGGACTTCTGGACGGACTCCTATGGCTTGTGTATTTATGAATAATCCTTTTGTAATTGTAGTTGGCAGTATACTAAATGTATTATATAAGAATCCATGTATATCCAGGGGTTTCTAGTATTTATATATCTTTCTATTATTAGATTTTTATACAAGCATTATAGTTTAAAATCCCTTGTAGTATAAGTGTTGTTTTTCTGAGACGGAAAGATGATAGTTATGGTACGGGATCATGTCGTCACCCCTCAAGTCTTGGGTCGGGGTGTGACAGTTCCGTATCAGATTCTATACAATGAACTTCTTTCACCATTCACTATCTCCTCTAGGTTTGAGTATGGATTAACGCCAACTCAATGCATAATCAAGTGTGTTAGATCATGCCCTAAATTTGATGTTTCATATATTATAATCTTTATTCCTAAAATATCATTATGAAACTCACTCATTAATAGGCATTTTACTCTAGCTAGAGATTCCTGAATAAAGAATATTGCATGAATCAATGAGATAAAACCCATATATTTAATATGGGGTGCTGAATCCTTTATTGATAAACAAATACCTTCAACTACTTCACACTATATCCAACCTCCAAGTTATGAACGCTTCCTATGGAGGAATAAAATATAGGAGTCAAAACATAGTGATCCATAATTAAGATAACCTTGTTATCTCAAGTCTTAAAGATACTTGTACTACTGATATGAGTGAGATATGTTTCACAAACATAGATTAATCATCCATATGAAATCTCACTGGTAAGATCTCCAATGAGTCAGTCCCAAACTGCTCATCCACATGTTCACTTTAGATAACTCTTATCATGATGAATGAGAATCATTCGATTAGGAAGTATAACATGTGTTGATCTTAACTGTATTAATAATATCCATTCTTATTGATACATTAATCAGGGATCATTTAGTTATTAAACATTTGCATACAATAAGAATCTCATTTCATAAACTCTTTTATAAATTCCTTTGTACTATTCTGATATCTTGAAATTCATTATCTAGTAAATAACCTTTCAAGTAAATTGAATAATGAATAATGACTTTCATTGATAAATCATTCAATATTAAATTACAATAAAACATGATGCTTTAGAGCATACACTAACACATGTATAAGTCATAAACATGCATATTGGTATGTGAATCACGTATTTAGAACATGTAATCATATATAAGACTTGTCATGATCATGTATGGACTTATAGCATTAACTTTACTTCATGCCTCAAAGTTTATATTCGTATGTATTATGAAAAATTACAAAGCCTAAGTGTGTATAACATTGATTTTAAGAGCCTAGAATGTCCATTCATTAAGGTGCTACAATATACAAGCCAAATTACCATTCATTTGACAAGGTATATTGTTCAAGCATTTACATAATTCATCTTAACCATTTTACCACATAATTTCATCATTATACCTTATACACACACTTATTCAAGTGTCTAACATGCAAAACCACACTTAATAACATATTTCATTCATTTTTAGGCTTCTTAAAGTCATGTATAAGTTTCATGGGTCATGCACTAAGTTTCCCTTTCAAAATCTACTCAAAATAGGCCTTAAGAGTCCATATTAGTCATGCAAAACTCTATACGAGTCATGTAGAACTCGACCCCTACCAAAATAAGCTTGTTTGGGTCATGGAAGATCTATAAGAGTTATGTAAGACTTGTCCTCCTTCAAAAACACCCATTGTTTACTACTTTTTAGCACCCAAAACAACCCCAAATTGTTCCCTAAGCTTCTTAACCCAATCCCATGACCAAAACACCTTAAAATCACTTTCAAAACTTGCCAAAAACATCAATTCAACATAAGTTAAAATCCAATCATGCATTAAATACAATTCAACATAATTTCTACTTCGTTTAACTCCACCCAAGCAAGAAAAAGGTTAAAAGTGATTATAACATTCATGGATATGCATGATCTCATTCTTCTTAGACTTCATAAACATACAAATATCACCTAATAATAATATTACATTTATAAGTATATTCTAAATATTAAGAGTGGATGTAACATACAAGGTACATAGAAGAAGAAAAATACACGCAGAAAACATATAAAACATAGAAATAACATAAAACTGAATTTTCCATGAAACTCTACCTTGAAAGATGGTTTTTCTCGAATTTAAGATGTAATGAAGAAGGAGAAGAAAAAGAAGTAGTATGTTGGAAGGAAAAAGGATGAAGAAAATTTTTTATGCATTTCTTTCAATTGTTATGATTCAATTTTTGACTTTAGCATAAGAAGAACCATTCATAAGGTGACATTTGTCAAGTTATGGTTAATTACTTAACCAATTTGTTTCCTTCTTCTTCAATTCCATTTGGACATCATATTTAAGTCATGCTTCCATAAGAATAAACTCACCATTCATCATAATATTATGGACATAAACCATATATAATATAGCTTCCAATATTAACCTTTACATTTCATGAAATGTCATTTGTATCCTAGTTTACAAATTTTACATACCATTGCTTTTAATATCACTTTAACTTATATTTACACATTTTAAACTATACTTTGTCATATAATATCATGATAAACATGTTAATGCTTCACTTAATACATAAAGTTAATCATAGAGCTTCATTTAAACCATTTAACGAAAGCATACCAAATTCGTAACTTTATTGCATATTCACCACTTTAATTATCTTTTCACTTTCCTTTCATTTCTTTCTCTATAAATTTCATATCATATGGAATTTCTTAGATCTATAAGACATTTCATTTCATATTCATCATATCAAAGCATTCATGCATCACATCTGATTCATGCACTAATCAATTATTCACTATAACACATGCATAAAATGTATGCACACAGGAATGTTGTATGTGTGTAAATATGACATTTTCTATCCCTAAACATAGAATATATCATTTGATAAAGGTTTACATGCATAACAATGTAAGTATACAGCATTCATCAGTCATACATAATTATACAATCATCCGTCATATGCTATCTATGTGTTTAGTTTAATAAAATACTATGGTATCATAAACACATATATTAGGAGTTCATATAAAAAGTACAACTATCGTTATGATTAATACAAATGGCTATCTAATGAAAGGACATCTTGGAGTGCATTACATGCATCTAGACCCGCTCTAAGAAAGGATTCATCAAAATCACAATCTCTACCAACTGTAAATTGGCTAGTCCTAATGCATTCATCAAATGATAAATGTTGAGTACAAAAGTCAGTGGTGCTATAAAAATGTGCAAATGACATAATCATGTATCATAAATAATATACTAGTATCAAACCATGAAGAACAATCCTTAAATAATGTAATAGTATCATATCACATCCCTTTACCTCATATTTTCTCTATTGGCAGTATTTCACAGTATAAGAAAAGAAATAAATACTATATAAGGTCCACTATAACTTTTTCTGTATCAGATATTATATAAAAGCATCATCATGTATATATATTTCTGTAATCTATATATGTATGTATCATACATTTGTCATTGTCATTCTCTGTAATTTCATTATATTTGTATGATAATGCATGTTTGTGAAAATGCAATCATGCTTTGCATCCTCCCTTTTTTTTTCCTATAACATTTAATTTCATTATGTATGATTATGCACAATTTGTATTGGGTCATGTATGTACCAGTACTCAATTCCTACAGGAGTGTAACATTTCTCTATGGTACTATGAAAACAATTCATCATGGAACTATGGTTCCATATAGGAACAATATTGTATGATTCCTTAAGGGAATCCATCATCTTTATGAGCTAGTATGCTTTCATAACATATAGCTCTATAACATCTCTTTCCTTTCCCTTCCCACCTTATGACCTCTTTATGGTATGTCATGAATATGCCTTTATACTTGTATAATTCATGACATGATATGTGAATGATGTGTTAATGGTTGATGTAATGCTAATCATATGATATCATTGACGATATAAACTCATTTCATGGATACCGTAAACATTTAGATATAAGGACAATATTTCAAGATCTTAGATGAGGTCATGAAGTGAAAAGTAGAAACTTGCAACTACTTTACCCTTTTCAATTGTTCATGAAGGAGTATGAGCATCTTTGACTGTACTTGTAGCATTTTCCATTTCAAGTATGCTTAGTAAAGCCATTCATATAATTCATGTAACTTATCACCTTCAAACATTTGCATCCATTCATAACATGTAACCATAATTTCACTTTGATTTATCATGAACATGTAAGCATGAATT
>CANYBF011742832.1:0-19084 GCA_948192965.1 Dalechampia spathulata | reverse complement strand
ATTAATTAACCATTTTATACTCACTCTTAATTGTAAAGTCTAAAATAATTAATTCAAGTTAATTAATTAAGTGTGATATAAGATGTTTTATTGATATTATTGTTTATTTTAATAAGTTAAATTATTTTAAATTAATTACTTAATTTTTTTAGAATCGTTTTTTTGAAAAATATTTATTTAAACATTTTCAAAATCTCTTTTGCATACAAAAAATAGAAATTATGGAGTCATGATAAATAATTTATATTGAATTTATTAGGATAAGTTGGATGTGATTATCAAATTGAATTAAAATTTTAAAAATTTAAATTTAAATTAAATTAAATTTTGATAGTTTTAAAATTTATAAATTAAATTAATTTAATGTTAAATTTAGTTAAATATTTTATTTTATTTTTTTAGCTATTTTGATTATTAAATTAACAATTTGATTTTTTTAAAATCAAATCAAATTAAATATTTTTAAAATTTCCAAAATAAACCGTACCGAATCCATATTTTGCACACGTCCATCATGCTAAAATCAAGATCTCAACTCCATCACAATAACCCTTTTGAAAGTGATCTCAATACAACGACCCTCTTGAAAATGATGTTTCAGAATATCTTTTTGGAATTTTTAAAAATAGAAAAAGAACATTAAACACACGTTTGAAAAATTTAAAAGAAATTCGAAAAATTATAAAAAAAAATACTTTTTTTAATATAAATTTATAAAAATTTAGTGTAAATTCGTCATTAAAAATATAAATTTTTTTAATATAAATTTATTCCGACATAACCCCTTCCTAAAATCTAGACTGTGTCATGGGTTGAATATGAGACAATGCTTAAGGACCTATGCGGCGCTCGTATTCGGACACTACATTCAACAAGCCAGCCGATTAATTATACCTACAGGCACAAAATGAGGTTAGCTCCTTTATACATGATTGTCATAATTTTAGGACAAGCACATCTAAGCACATCATAAACAAACATCACACGTAGCATAACATTCATCCCACAATCACAGCAAGGCACACATAGCATTGGCACATAGAAGAATAATGAGACATAGGTGAATAAGGCTACTTCTCTTATTGATAAACACTAGATCACAAGTAATTGATTTACATACTCTATGATTAGTTTTTTGGAAATAACAATAACATATATTCCTTCCAATTCCACTCTACCCATTTCATTTTATTTTTACATAAAAATCCTATCTGTCACACCCAGAACCTGGAATGAACCCCTTGTAGCATATGATAGTATCTGCCAGGTGTACCCTTTCATAATTTGAAATAAATATTCACGAAACTTAAAGCGAAGATGCTCACAATTACCACCTTTCGTCATCAACAGTGAAAACGGATTTGCAACCATCAAACTAAGAGAACAGCCAAAGAAAAATACTGAATTCTAAGATATCTACAACTATCCTTTACAATTCGGGCAGGCAAAAATGCACAGCAGCCATCTGATACAAACGTTGCCCTGCTTTACAACATCTATCATTTTGCCATGATTTGTAATAAAATCATCCACTCCAGCTTCCACAATTACTAACACTTACGTTTATGTCTGGATTTGACTACAAGATTGTCCGTCCTAGCTACATTTGGGGATACATCAATACAGCATACCGATGGCAAAATTATAAGGTCAGTACACTGCAAGTACCATCAGAATATGTATATACAGAACCAACTGGGATCAGATTTATCTAGACTCATGAGTAATCTTCAAGACTAACACCCAGGAACAAAAAACCAGATCAAATTCCTGACAAGATCAGCTAGAGACAGACGAATACAAAAGTGAACTTTGCCAGCAAATTGACCAGAGTGAGGGGGCAAAAAAACAACTACTTGCATTTAGGACTTCTTTTGCATATGTTCCTCCATTTATCTTTGAGATCTATTGTAGTTCGGTCAGTGGAAAACACTGAACTTCCATACTTCAAAATTATCTTCCACGGTATTGTTCGCTGACCAATAACTGAAAATTTCTGCACTCCTTCCTGTGAATGGAATGATCAAATATCAAAACACCAACTTAAACTGCATGTCAACATAAATAGTCTAATGAACATATTTGACGAAGCACAAGTAAATGTACACATATTTTTATGTTGTAAAGTTGTGGAAAAGTCAACTGCAGGATAGTGCCATTTTTTACGAAGCTGTTTCTCTTTTTTTTTTTTACATTTAAGGATTTTTATTATTATCACTTTAGTCTTAGTTATTCAGGTTGATGTGATACAAAAGTGTGCCCTGTCATAGCATAAAATAAAATTTACAGTTCATCTCAAAAAGATAGCCATTTTTTCATTTCATTTCAGTTGTCTCAAATTGTAGTCCACTTTCCTCTTTGGGATGTTAGTTGAACAGCTAATTATCAAAAGTATTCTTCATTAATTATGGTAATTTTGTAAGTTATAATGCAGTAGTATCAAAACATTGCATGATCCAATGTAATTAATAGGGTAGTATGGGCAAAATTTAATCATATTTATTAATTTTCTTAATCCATGTACAAATTGAAAGTGGATTACCTTTTAAGACAGGAATATTTGAAAATTATTTATGCAAGATCTAGATGGAATAGCATGCAGCATCACATTCATACTACTATCATAAATTATTCTTTGCGTTTTAAACAAATGATTTATAAAATTAAAAAGGCCATTCCTTCTCCGAAAGTTGCAAAATGGCTTTATTACTCCCACCATCAATTAATAATTTACACAAGCATGCATACCCTACTAAATTTAACAAATTCTAAAAATACCATGCAACCTTTGAACAAATATAAATTTTCAAAAAATATATAATGATAAAAAAATTTTGTCAAATTTCTTATATTTTCTAAATACAAAATTAAAATGACTGATAACAATGAATTAATATTTAAATGAAAAGTAAATAATTGGAAGTTATAGTGTGATAACAGGAAACACGTCTTGAACTTATTCTTGCCGTCATTTTTCATTTTAAATTACACAAGTATTATCTATCATAGAAGATTAAATATGTCAAATGGCAGTTGTGAACTTATTCTTGCAGTCATTTTTCTTTGTTCACATAAGTTCATTATATTCTTGATATAACTGGCACAACCAAAATATAAAGGATAAAAGAGTCAGGTACGAGAGTTTTCTAAAAAATTTAGTAGGATGCTACGAAAGATCAATGACACTCAATAACTTTAAAGATGACACCAAACAACAAGGATTAAAACTCAAGTACCTTAAGTATCTCTTCCTCCTTAGCTGTCCAAGGAACTTTCTTTCGCCTCAACTGAGGAGTTGCAGAGCATACACTGCAACCATAGTTTAACAGATGTTAGTTATTTCATCGAATCCTGCTACCGAATTAGGAGAAGAGAAATTGGTGAGAGAAAATACTAGAAAGATTTGTGAATCTAGAATAGCAAGGTCTTTCCGAGAGTTTATTCTACTTCAGCAAAGCAGAAAAAAGTAAATGGCATAGTAACCTACAAAGCACTTCAGATACTTCAAAATTAACTAGGAACTCACTATTGCTGCTCTCTCATTTCTCTTCTTTGTACTCTTATGGAGCGATCAGATATCACATTTCCCTCATTTTTGTTATCAGATGCTTCTCCTTTATCAACATTATCATCACAAACATGTTTCTCCAACAAATCGAGAGTTTGTTCCTTCCAGTTTCTTCCTTCAACATCTCTTTTATTTGACAAAAACTTCTTTTGGTCACAGCTAAGGCCTGAAAGAATGTCGTTTCGTCTGTCAAGCACCCTTTCAGGTGGACTCTTTAAAGCTATCTCTTCTCTCTCATTAGCTTCAGGCAAACTAAGTGTTACCACTTTACTTACATCTCGCCCCTCTCTGCACAATAAAGTTATATCCGTACATGATAACAGAGGCTCCTCTGATTGATCATCTCCTATTCTTTTCTTAAGTTGTCTATTAGCAATATCTGGATGCTCCTTGTTACTTGTTTGAACAAACTCTTTCATTCCCAGATCTCCACACTCATGAATTTTGTGAAGACGATTCTCAGGACATTTACGAATAAATGCAGCTAATGCCTTCCTTCCCCGAGCAGCTTTTTCCTTGGCTTCAAGGTACTTCGAGATGGCAAACGCATATGCACAAAATGGGCAGTAGAAGTTTCTCTCATCATCAAATTCAGGAGAGCAACCTAGGCACTTCTCATGAACCACAAATGGGCAACCAACAGCATTACAAACCAAAAGATGGCCATCTCTGCTGCACTTTACACAAAGAGTTAGCTCAGTCCAGTTAGATGGAGAAACATGACTTAGGGAACAGTGAGAGCTCAGAAAATTACTCTTCTCCTCGGCAACATCAAACTTCTCATGAATACGTCCATCACTTTCACTTGATGTATCTTCTTGATAAAGAATATCCATGCTGGTTTCCAATTTTTCAACAGCAATACGTCTATGAAACCCATGCGAGGAAACAACATGGTTATTTCTGTTGCCATCAACAGAGACTTTGTGTGAGGTTCCTTGTGGTGCTACAGCTTCAGCCTCATTGATACATTGGTTAATTCCCTGTCCAAATGTATCTTCCAGCATTTCGTTGTCAAGATGCTCATTCTCCGATTGCATGTTTTTGAATTCATCATTAGCATCAGTAGGATTTCTTCCCAGCCTCTCTTCAGCTACAAACTTGTCATGACCTTCATTTAAAATGCAACATTCACCTAATTCTACTTGGCTGTTAGTTTCCACACAACAACTTTCCTTCTCTGAAACTCCAATCATCACTTCAAAAGAATTTTCACCAAACTCATCATTATCTGATTGAGGAATTAAAATCCGTTCCTCAGACTTATTATTACCACAGAATTCATAGGTCTTAGACCTCTTGGCATTCAATAGGCAATCACCATCGTTTGCACCACCTTTATCTTCACGACAGTCTCCAATATGATGTTCATTATCCAAATCATCTCCATTCCTTTTCAAAGGCAATGAACTTTTTAGATGTGAATCACCCCTCACCATTTCTTTTGTATTTTCAACTGGAAAAGTAATGTTGCTTCTTTCTAGTACAATATGAATATCAGTGCCATTATTATTAGTCCCACAATCAACAGTGATCCTATCATCCTCGCCATAGGTAAGCATCAGGCCACTACGTTCTCTCAAGGAGGCAGCACAAGGATGGGTACCCTTGAGAATTGCATCTTTCAACTGTTCACAAACAACAGAGGATCATAACACACAATAACAAGTAAGGAACAACAGTCTTTTACAGCTTGTATGCAACAAGAAAATAATAAACAAATTCCCACATTACCTGTTGTAAATAACATTTTGGCAAGGAAGCTCTTTTCTGCATGATAAAAGAGCGAATGTCCCATTTTAATAGATCTGGTTCAGTTGTGTTCTGATCAGATACAGATGCCTGCTAATCAATAGAAAAAGAAAAAGAATATAGCTGACATTACAACATAATAGCACATAATATCATAAACGTGAGATAAGACTTGCAATTCTCTACATCAAATTTAAAGAAGGAAAAAAGATAACCTCTTTGAGAACGGATTGGAGCACATGTTCACAACTCTCGTTGACATCAAACATGACTTTCTGATTAGCATTACTAGTAGACATGCAACTCTGATCGAGATCTTTGGGATTAGAACTGCTAGTAGACAAATGCTCCAAACATTTCAAAGCAACCATTTCCCTAGCACTCTTTCCTAAATCGCCAGGCAATTCAGGAGCCTCATTGATCAAATCTGAGACATTAGTATCAAATCAATTCGATCCAAAATACAAACAAACAAGCAGCATTTTGCATTAAACAATTAGGGGGAAAAGGGAAAGCTAAACCAAATTTAAAATAGAGTAAAACTGATTAAAAAAAAATCTCAAATCAAGCCAAATAAAAATTACAAACAAACAGCATTTTGGTTGAAACAGATAGGGAACGCAAAGAAAAATTAAACCAACCCTAAAGAATAGAGAATGTAAAAATCATCAATACATAAATAAATAATTAAAAGATACCAAATTTAATTACCACGTAAAATAGAAGGGTCAATATGTTCAAAGCTTGCTAAATACTCAATTGTCCAGAGCCAGGCAAGACCTGAATCGGCGCTACAAGTTTCAGATTCTGCCATTAAACCAGTAGAAATTTAGAACAAATAATGCCTCCTAACAAAGCATTCGATATAAACCCTAATTAATTGCTTCAGAGTAATTTTGGGAAATGTTGGCTCTTTCCATGGTTCTTTAACAGCGTATGATCCGGAGATTAGATTTCAATGTGTTTTCTGTAAACAAGAACTTGTAGCCTTAAAAAATTACAGTAACTTAAATGGATTGGGTGCAGGGGGCAAGCAAAAATATTGAACTCAGCTTGTTATTTTGATTCAGTTTCATCATTTTTCCGTTTGAGTTTTGGTTTTTAATATTAGAAAAATTGGTTATTTGAAACCCAACTCATTACTGGTGTGGATGTGTTCATCACTTACTTTATATACAATTAATTGTTTTTTAGGGTAATTAGTGAAATACTGATCAAATTCATTTTTATCATTTTAAAATTTAATTTTAAAAAATATCAATTTCATTTTCCTTAAAACACTTTTCCTTTTAATTCATATTTAAAGTTAAATCTAATTCTTTTTTTCCTCTTTTTTCTTCTTGTATTTCTTTTCTATAATTTCTTTTTTCTTTTATTTTACATTTTTTTTCTTTTTTTTCTTTTATTTTTATACTTTTAACTTTTTCTTTTTTATCTTTAACTACTCCTGCTTTTTTTTTACTTCTTCTTCTTCTTTTTTCTTCTTCTTTATGATTTTTTCATCTTTTTTTGTTTTTTTATTTTTCTAATTAATTAGTTATTTATATTTTAATTATTTATTATATGATTTAATTATTTTTTCATTTTTTTAGTATTTCTTATTGAATCTATTATATTTATTTGATTTTATTTCATGATAAATATTTGGAAATAAATATATATCATATCATACCAGTATATGGTATATATTGATAAATAAATAAATATATATATATATATATATATATATTATATTGATAAATATATGTATATAAATATGTTATTTATTAATATGTATCATAACATATAGTCTTAAATATATTTATACCATATGTCTATAGGTTTTTACTATATAATATATTGTATGATGTTTATTTATATACCAATATATACTAGTAAATAAGTATATTTGTATATACTAGTAAATAAATATATTTATTTATTTACACATATTTACTACAAAAATAAAGTCAACATATATACAATAACAAAGGAAAGGAGAAAAGAAAGAAAGAAGGAAAAAAAATGTGAAGGAGAAAATAAATAAATAGTTTTTAAAATATAAAAAGGTAAATTAATAATTGTATAATTTTTAATGATATAAATTTAAATGTAAAGTCAAATTATTATTTATTTAATTGGGGTATATTAAAAGTGATATATGTTATAATTTTCATTTTTTTTATTCTAAGCGCCACATCATTATTAGTGTTACGAGCCTAGTTTAAGGTTTCTCCAATCAATCATGTGACGCTCATGTAGGATATTTTACGTAAACTAACCCTCAAATTTTACAAATAATTCATGATCAATGCAAGCTTAATATATGAACATTGATAATATCATAATCCCGATTTGAAGAGCTTAAAAAGCCCATTATATCATATAAGCATCCCATATAAGAAAAGCACACTAAAATCATAATAAAACATTATTATTTAATATAATAAGTTCTTTTATTAATTAATAAAATCGATATATAGATTTGATTATTATGCTTCGTGTGTAGGTAATAGGAATATCTTACATAAAAGACAAGTATATTGAATGCTTATCATGATAGTTAGTCTTAGAGTCATCCAAGATTAACTAAACACTCCCTTAAAAAGTATTAATAGCATACTTACAAAGTACAAAGGTAGACATCAAAATGTTCCACCAATCATACCTTTTAAAATATATGAACAAGATATAAATATGAAATATTTATTTTATCATTGAGTACAAGGAACTCTGATATATGTCAAATACCACAAGCAATTTCAATCAATTATCCATGAAAATAGAAAGTATTTGATGGTTATGTTTTAAAAACTTTAAGTAATAAATAAACTAACAAAGAAATGGTGCAATTTAATGAAAACTGTAGATAAAATTCTTAATTAATATAAAAGTAGGGATATAATTAAGTGGTTTGATGATTAATGTGAAAAACTAGTCGATAAAAATAATTCAAAGACTTTTCAAGGAATTAATGATGATAATTTCAAAATTTTTTTTCCAAAGTGACAATGATTAATTAGTATTAACATAAAATCTACTTTGATAATGAAAATGTAAATACCAATTCATTGAGTCTCGTCATTAAATTAGATCTTCATAAACTATAATACTTATTCTTATGTGATTAATATTCAAGCATGTTAATGTCATTTTGGTTAATAAACCCTTCTTCCAAATTGATTAAGTGACCTAGGTAAATAATATGCATAAAAGTGGCCAATTTACATACAAATTGAACAATTAATAAGATCAACAAAGACATGTGAAAGTCATTTAATCACTCAACAACAATTATTCAATATTCATAAAAATATCATTCCATTCTAATTACATGGAAAGTTCTAAATTAAAAGGCATAAACAAATAAAAGTAAAGTTATGACATAAAGTTATGATAAAATAAATAAAAGAAGCAAGGGGATGAGCTCTTGGAGACTTCAAATTTGATCGATCACAATCCACTCTTCTTAGTCCAAAAACTTCTTTTTGGTGATCTTTAAATTTTGTAAATAAACAATAATGAAAAGGTGTTAAAGAATTTTCAACTAGCTAACTAAGAAGCTTTCACCATAAATGTAAATCCTAATCTAATATATGGAAAGAAATTATAAACCTTAAATGAAGTGAGGTTTTCCTTCTAAGAAAGAAAAATATGTATTTATATGTGCATTAAATTCTAGAATGCATGAATTAATCTCGACTATCAAAATATTTATTAATGGCTTATAAAAAAAGTGTAAATTTGTATAAAAATGATATGTAGGTGAGTTACATAATTCATGTAGCCTTTACACAAGTCATAGGAATGCAAACAAGTGAGAAATGAGGGTGGCAGCATGCTGCATGAGTCATGTAGCCTCCACACAACTTATGGGAAATCAAAATGCATGATATAAGAATAAGTATCAATTTACATGATTTGTGTTGGCCTTACACCAGTTGTGGTACATCAAAATGCACTAAGATAAAAACATGTAGCAAATTACATGACATGTGTAGCATTTACACAAGTCGTGGGACACAAGTCATGGGAACCTAAAATGCATGAATATTAAAGGGATGACAAGGTACACAACTGGTGTACCTCTCATATGAGTAGTGGGATCCTAAAAATGCATGAAAATACAAGATAAAACACTAAAGTAATATATATAAACTTAAATTCTAACTTAAAACCATGAGAAGTAAGGATTATAATATCATGATTATGTAAACATAACATATATTGTTAGCGTGATTTCAGGCCATCTATAGCAAGATTATAGGATTGTTTATGGCAGGATAATATTTTGCATAAATCATAGAACTGTTTGTGATTCTGCATATTTCTTTCCTTATTCAAGCAACTCTTGTACATATATATAAGAGCCATTCTTTGTACAAATTATAGAAAATACATAAGATACAAATTATATTTTCTCCCTATTTTCTGTCATGGTAACAGAGCCCTGTATTACTATTTATGTTCTTTAAAATCTGTCTCTATTTTCCTTTTTGCTATCTGATATCTGTACGTGCCATTCCTTCTTTTCATTCTGTTGCCAACAACTCCTTCATCATGGACAAATCTGATGTTGTCAAGCCAATAACAACTATTTTGATCAGCTTCAATTATAATATCTAGGTTAAAAGCATGAAAAGCTTTCTTATTAGTTGTAAACTCTAACAACTTGTTACCGGTGATATCACTAAACCCATAAAAGAGGCAGTAGAAATTGATTCCAAATTTGCTGACTGTCTTGAAGATTGGGATAGCAAAAATCATCAGATTATCACTTAGATCCATAATACTTCTATCTCATCTATTCATATTCAATTTATTGAGTATGAAACAACCAAGGAAATATGGGATTTCTTGGTAAATTGCTATCATACTACTAGTCTTACACATTATTATCAATTACGGACTACTCTTCATCACCTAAAGCAAGAATCTGGGCAATCAGTGAATGACTTTCTTGCGCAAGTTCAACCAATTTGGACTCAGCTATCTCAAGCTCAAATAAGTGATGATCATCTCTATCTCATTCAAGTTCTCATGGCTCTTCACCCTGAATATGAAGTTGTTCAAGCATCCTTACTCCATCAAGATCCTCTTCCCACACTAGATAATTTTATTCAAGAAATTATCTTTGAAGAAACTCGCCTTAGCCTGGACAAAACTATGCATCCTAAAGCTGCTATTGCTACTACTCATTTCAATCTGCCTCTCACAAACCAGGAATCAGTTTTGTAAAAATTATAATCAAACTAGGCATTCCTTTGCGAATTGCCCAACTGTGGAATGCAGATATTATCATGGTATTTGATATATTCTGGAAAACTATCTCACTCAACCTCCTTGATTAAAGAGTGGTTCCTTCAAGCTAAATAATCTCTTACAGCCTAGATCTTCTTATATTGCAGCTGCCACTACTGAGGGTTCTACTGCTATTATGTTAAGTGATCTTGAGGCTCTTTTCAAACAGGTTCTCTCTTCTAATTCCTCTTCCCTCAATGCTATATCTGCCCATCCCAGGTAACTCTTCTTAGCTATTTGACTCTGCATGTTGTAATCATATGACCTTTGACACTAAAATTTTATCAAATTTAACCTCTGTTCCTAATTTTCCAATTATTAATACTGCTAATGGGACCATAATGAATATCTCTCATATTGGTCATGCTTCTACATCAACCTTAATCTTCTCAATACCTATTATGTCCCAAATTTGACTTTAAATCTTATATCTGTTGGGCAACTATGTGAAAGTGGACTAAATGTTAATTTTTCTCCCCTTGGTTGTCAGGTTCAAGATTTGCAAACGGGGTAGATTCTTGGGAAGGGTCACAGAGTGGGTAGATTATTTGAACTCTCATCTCTCCATATTCCTCATCAATTTATGTCTGCAGCTACAACCACTTCTTCCGATACCTATCAATGGCATCTTCGTCTTGGTCATGCTTCCACCAGTAAACTTCAACCTTTGATTTCTCGTGGTCTTTTAGGTAATACTAAGTTTGATTTTTTCATTGTTTACATTATCAACTTGGCAAACAACCAGCTTTATCTTTTACTCAAAATACTTATATATTGAACATTCCTTTTGGGCTTATTCATTCTGATATTTGGGGTCCATCCCCTATTACTTCTGTAAATGGTTATAGATATTTTGTTTTATTTATTGATGATTATTCTCATTTCACTTGGATATATTTCTTAAAGCATCGGTCTAAATTACCATAACTTTATATCAAATTTACCACTATGATAAAAACTCAGTTCTCTCACACTATTAAAATCCTTTGAACTGATAATGCTATGGAATATAATGATTCTTCTTTGCTTTAGTCTCTTAGTCAATAGGGAATCATCATTCAGAGTTCTTGTCCTCACACTTCTTAATAAAATGGGTGGGCTGAGCATAAGCATCGTCACATCCTTGATTCTGTTCATGCTCTTCTTCTTTCTGCCTCTTATCTTGAAAAATATTAGGGTGAAGTAGCTCTCAATGTTGTCTATGTTATTAACCATCTTCCTACTTTAGTACTTCAGAATCTCTCCCTTTTTGAATGCTTGTTTGGTAAGATTCCCAATTACTCGATCTTTAAACCCTTTGGGTGTACGTGTTTTATTCTTTTACATCCTTATGAACATACCAAACTAGAGCCTCATGCTTGATTTTGTTATTTTCTACGATATGGGATAAAACATAAAGGGTATAGGTATTGGGATCCTATCTCTCAAAGATTATGTGTTTCTCAGTATGTTACCTTCTGGGAAAACATCATGTTTTCTTCTCTCTCAAAATTTCATCAATTAGATAGCTCATCATCCTTATTCTTTACTGACCCTAATGTTGAGTTATTTCCTAGTTCTGATCTTGATCATTCTGATAATCTCAATGATAATTCATCCACTTTTGAGTCCACTCCAATTGAAACTGCTCCGGCTATTGCTCCTGCACCTACCTCTGACAACACATCTATTCGACGGTGCACTCGGGTAAGAGAAACTCCCTATCATCTTATTGATTACCATTGCTATTCTGCTATTTTGGCCCATCATGAGCCTCACTCTTATCATGAAGTAAGTACTAACCCTGTTTAGCAGTAAGCTATGAATGAAGAACTTCAAGCTTTAAAGAAAACTCACATATGGGATTTGGTTAATCTTCCTCCTGGTAAAACCCCCATTGGATGCAAATGGGTCTATAAAATTAAAACTCGATCTAATGGTTCTATTGAGTATTACAAAGCTTATTTGGTGGCTAAAGGCTACAATCAAGAGTATGGCATAGACTATAAAGAAACCTTTGCACCTATGGCATGATTAACCTCTGTGTATAGTCTATTAGCTATTGTTGCTATGAGAAAATGGAAACTTCTTCAAATGGATGTTAAAAATGCATTTCTGAATGGAGACTTATAAGAAAAGGTTTATATGCACCCTCTTCCCGGTTTTTCCTATCCTGCTCATAAATTTTGTCGACTTCGTTGAGCTTTATATGGCTTAAAACAAGCACCCAAAGCCTGGTTTGCCAAATTTATTTCTATTATTACTCAATTTAGTTTTATCTCAAGTCCTCATGAAAAACCTGGGTTCACTTAGTTACTTTCTTAGTCTTGAAGTTTCCCATAACTTAACTATTTATTATCTTGCTCAAGCTAAGTACGCTTCTGATTTGCTTTCTCAAGCAGGAATTACGGATAGTAAGACTGTATCCACTCCTTTGGAACTTAATGTTAAACTTACTCCTTTAGATGGCACCCTCTTGAGGATCCCACTTTATATTGCCAACTAGTAGGAAGTCTTGTTTATCTTACTGTTACACGGTCAGATATTGCTTATGCAGTACATTTGGTTAGCCATTTCATGATGGCTCCTCACGCCATACATTTTACTGTTATTCTACGTATTCTTCATTATGTTAAGGGAACTCTTTTCCATGGGCTTCATTTTTTAGCTCAATCTTCTTTGACACTAACTAGTTACTTAGATGCTGATTGGGCAGGGGATCCTACTAATCGTTGATCTACAACTAGTTATTATTTCTTTTTGGGGGACTCTCTAATTTCTTGGCATAGCAAAAAGCAAGCTGTCATTTCCAGATCCAGCATAGAATCTGAGTATCGAGCTCTTGCTGATGCAATATCAGAATTACTTTGGCTTCATTGATTGCTGACAGACATGGGAGTCTCATATTCCAAAGCCACAATACTTCATTGTGATAACTAAAGCGCTATGCAGATTGCTCATAATGATGTCTTCCATGAGCGCACCAAACATATTGAGATTGATTGTCATTTTGTTCGCCATCATGTTCACTATAGTATCCTTCGGTTACTCTATGTTACCTCTGCCAATCAAACAGCTGACATCTTTACAAAATCTCATTATTCTACTCGATTCCACGATCTACTAAGCAAACTCTAGTTGGCATCCATTATACCACCTTGAGTTTGAGGGGGGTGTTAGCATGATTTCAAGCCATTTATAGCAAGATTATAGGATTGTTTATGGTAGGATAATATTCTGCATAAATCATAGGATTGTTTATGATTCTGCATATTTCTTTTATTATTCAAGCAACTCTTGCATATATATATAGGAGCCATTCTTTGTACAAATTATAGAAAATACATAAGATACAAATTATATTTTCTCCCTCTTTTCTATCATATATAATGAAAAATTATGAAGCATAATATGAAGAATGCAACAAAACAAAGAATTATGATCAAAAGATGAAAAATGCAATGCATGATCAATATGAGTAAAATAAATACAAGTTAAAATAAAAAACATTAAGTTTGGTAGGCAAAAAAAAAAACTGTAATAAAAGTGAAGTTTAAATAAGGTATAAAAATGATGCATGAGGATGCACCTCAACCACTATGTTAAAGCTCAAATATATATATATATATATATAATAAGAATTTATGTAAAAAAATTTGAACAATTTTGATTCTTTTTAGTTAATATGATTTCTAGTTTTTTTTAGTTTGGTTTGATTTTCAAACTAAATAGATTATTATTTGCTCTTAATTGGATATTCAATTCAATTTCTTATATTTATTTATTAAAAATTATTATCTAAAACTTTAATCATTTGATTAAATTTATTTAAAATTTTTAAAACATCTTCCTTCTTTGTACAATGTAGGATGGGAAGAGATAATGGATTGTGTAAGGATGATTAGGTTGTACATGTTTAGTTTCCATGGAAAAATTCAATCCAACAATTTATTTCAGTTTGATTATTTAGTTTAGTTTATTAATTTTAAATGTTTGAAATATTTACATTGCTATTTTTACTTTTTAAGAAAATTGAAATAGTTAAAAAATAAAAAATAAAAGCAAAATAAATATTTAATTTAATTTATAAATAATAAAAATGTAATTTAAATTATTTTAAATTTAAAAATTTTGATTTAATTGAGTAAGTGAAATTGTAAAATAATTGTAAAATTGAATACTACTTCCAATTTATCGATTAAAGAGATGAAACGTGACAGGTCATCCATCGTTCAATTTGCAGGATGATTGACTGACCGATAGACATCACATCATCCATTTATTAAATAAAAATAATATATATATATATATATATATATATAACAACTACCACCATTTCTTTAATATAATTAAAAATTATTTTAAAAATTAAAAAAATAATTAATAATGAAATGATTTTATTTTATTTTATAATTAAAATAAAAACAACATATTTAAATTGTAAAATAATTAATATTTTTTTGTTTAATTTAGATGAATAAAAATAAATTTATCTTTATGAAATAAATGAAGTATTATTTATTATATGATACTATTAAAGACAATAAGCTCCTCTAAGTACACGCGTCCGTAAGCTCTTGTTTGGATGAAAGTGAAATAAGAAGAAAAGACAAATATTATAGGAAAATAATTTGCCATTATTTGAGAAAGAGGATAAATAAGAATAACTAAAAATGGAAAGAAAACATGAAATGAAATGTTGGAATATATTTGATTGTCAATTTTGTACTTTTACTTTATTTTTTATTTATCAATTATAATTATAATGATAAATTTATTATTTAATATAAAATATTTTCATTTATATTTTAATTTAATTTTTTTATTTGAAGTTCCTTATTTTTCTCCTTTTTTATTTATTTTTTCACACCAATATATATTTAATTATTTTATATTCATTTATATTCATATTTATATAAATGGAATATTTTTTTTGAATATTACTTATATATAATATACATATATATATACATAAAATTTTAATATTTTAATAAATTTTTTAAAAAATAATAGTTAAAAATCAAAAATTAATTAACTTTTTCCATATTTTATTCGTTTGTTCACTTATATATTATATTTTTTATTCATCTATATACATGAAATAATTTTTTTGAATATTTTATCATCTAAATATATTTATACGATTTCATCTTTTTCACTTACATATTTTCTATATTCATTTTTTTCATTTTTTCATATATATATATATATATTATATTTAATTTATATTCATTTGTATGCATATTTATATATGAAATAATTTTATCACTTAAATATATTTATAGGATTC
This sequence comes from Dalechampia spathulata, assembly GCA_948192965.1. Classification (NCBI taxonomy): domain Eukaryota; kingdom Viridiplantae; phylum Streptophyta; class Magnoliopsida; order Malpighiales; family Euphorbiaceae; genus Dalechampia; species Dalechampia spathulata. The sequence continues at coordinate 3,215 of CANYBF011742832.1, read as the reverse complement.
TATTCATTTTTTTCACACATATATGTTATATATTTAATTTAATTTTTTATAGCCCCTTATATATATATATACACACATGTAATAATTTTCTAAAATATTTTATCATATAATATATTTATAACATTTTATTTTTTCACTTACATGTATGTGTATATACATAAAACTTTAATATTTAGATATTTTAAAAATATATTGGTTAAAAATAAAAAAAAAATTAAATAAAAACATGCAAAAAATAATTCATTTTTTTATTTATATACATATTATTATTATTTGATTTATCCTATCATACTATATTAAAAAAGGGAAGGGGAACATGAAAATACAATCCTATCCTCCCCTTCCTTCTCTTTCAATTTTATTCAAAGATAAATATTTTTAATTTTATTTATATTTATTAATCATTAATTATTTTATATTTTATATTATATTACCTAATAGTTATCTAAACAAATTTTATTTAAAGATAAATACTACTAATTTTATTTATATTTATTAATTACTTATTATTTTATAATTTATATTATATTATCTAATTTTTAACTTAAATAAATTTTATTCAAAGATAAATACTACTAATTTGATTTATATTTATTAATTAATAATTATTTTATATTTTATGAAATATTTATCAAAGTTATAAAATATCTCATATTATTAAAATATAGATCAACATTTTCAAACCCATATTATAAAAGTCAAGTGAAATAGATTGATTGAGCACAGCTCTCTTGAATTTATAATTAGTACTATAAAAGAAGAGGAATAAGTAAAATAATAGTTTTATCATTTTTTTAAAGTTATTAAAACTAAAATTTATTAAATAATTAGTTTTAACATTATTAAATAATCTAAATTTACTAATGCTAATTTTATTTTATTTTAATAATTTAACAGTAATTATTTTAATTTATAACAACTGAATATTACATGAAGAAAAATAATACTTGTGACTATTTATAAAAATATAAAGTATTTATTAAAGTTACAAAATATTACATATTATTAACATATGATTTAACTTTTTAATCGCAATCGCAATCCTATAATTGTTTAGGATTTACATAATTTGATTATCTAAATTATTAAAGTTTAAAAAATACTAATTATATTAAATTTGTAATAGATAATTTATAAAAATTTATTTTATTTTATTTTAATTATCTAATAGTAATAATTTTAATTTATAACAACTAATTTTTATAATAAAATTATATAAACAAAAATATTATTTATGATTTTTTTAAAAAAATATGAGATATCATACTTCATACTATATTAAAAGAGGGAAGTGGATGTAAAAATACAAGTCTACCCTTCCCTTCCTTTTTTTCATTTATATTTAAAAATAAAAATTATTTTTTAAAATTTACATAAAGATAAATATTACTTTTTAAAATATCAAAAATAAATAAAAAAATTAATATAACAAATATAAATAATAAAATTTTTTAACATAATTTAATACATAAAATAAATTTATTAATTATAATTAGTGGATATTGAAAAAGATAGTTTTACCTTTCCCTTAAATTTTATTATTTTTTAAAAGATTTAATTTTTTAGACACTAATTATTTTATATCTTATTTTTATCTGAATAAATTTTATTCAAAAATAAAAACTATTAATTTTATTTATATTTATTAATTATTAATTATTTTATATTTTATATTATATTACGTAATATTTATCTAAATAAATTTTATTTAAAGATAAATACTACTAATTTTATTTATATTTCTTAATTATTAATTATTTCATAATTTATATTATATTATCTAATTTTTTATCTAAATAAATTTTATTTAAAAATAAATACTATTAATTTAATTTATATTTATTAATTAATAATAATTTATATCTTATTAGATATTTATTAAAATTATAAAATATCTCATATTGTTAAAATATAGAATAACATTTTTAAACTCATACTATAAAAGTTAAGCGAAGTAGATTGATTGAACACATCTCTCTCTAATTTGTAATTAATATTATGAGAGAGAAGATGAATAAAGGAAATAATGATTTTATTATTTTTCTAAATTTATTGAAATTAATTATTTTATTATAAATAATTAGTTTTTAGAAAATAAAAAGGTTATTAAATAATCTAAACTTACTATTATTAATTTAATTTAATTTTAATAATTTAATAGTAATTGTTTAAATTTATAATAACTGAATTCTATAATAATATATTATAAAGAAAAATAATATTTGTGATTATTTTTAAAAATATGAGATATTTATTAAAGTTAAAAAATATCATACATTGTTAATAAATGATTGAACTTTTTAATTAAAATCTTATAATTATTTAAGATTTATATAATTTGATTATCTAAATTATTAAAGTTTAGAAAATACTAATTATATTAAATTTGTAATAGATACTTTATAAAATTTATTTTATTTTATTTTAATTATCTAATAGTAATAATTTTAATTTATAACAATTAATTTTTATAATAAAATTATATAAATAAAAAATATTATTTATGATTTTTTTTAAATACGAGATATTTATTAAAGTTATACATTATCTCATATTGTTAACTTAATATTTTACTTTTTCAAATTCATACCATAAAAGCTACATAAAGTAGATTTATAAAGTGAATTTATTAAGCAAATATCTCTTAATTTTTTAACTAACATTTTTTAACTAATAAAAATATATTATATTTATTATAAATGATTAATTTTAAGAAAATAAAAGTTTATTAAATAACATAAATTTTCTAAAACTAATTCTATTTTATTTTAATAATATAATAGTAATATTTTTAATTTATAATGATTGATTTTTATTATAAAATTATATAAAGAAAAATATTACTTATAATTATTTTTAAAAATATAAAATATTTATTAAAGTTACAAAATATTATGCATTGTTAACATATAATTTAGTTTTTTTAATAAAAATCTTAAGATTATTTAGGATTTAAATAATCTAATTATCTAAATTATTAAAGTTTCAAAAATACTAATGAAATCCCAAAATGCATAGTAACACAAGGCGCGTGTCACACCCGGCCCATACCCAGGCAGACATGCTCCCACGACACAGACAGTGATCCTTTAAGAGAACCACTACCTGTGACGTCAGGGATACATCGTACAGACGTCGTATGGGGACCCACTCCAAGCCTAATGGTGGTTGTGCTGCGGAAACACGTGATGTTCATGCAATACCCGGGATCCATA
>CANYBF011741939.1:0-43091 GCA_948192965.1 Dalechampia spathulata | reverse complement strand
GTGGTAATGAGATTAGAAGTGTCGTGTTGGCTGGACGTCGATTCTATGTACGTTTGTGGTAACATGTTGGCACCTGCATGATTGTTGATTGGTTTACTTTCTGATGATATGTTTCTTTTCTCAACTAGTGGCAGTCGTGCCTCTACCTTTTCTTTTCTTTTTTTATAGGCAAAGGAGGGCTTACCAGCTTTCCCAATGGGTAAGATTGATCAAACACGAATGTGGAAAGTAGGTGAGCGTGTTCGAGCAGTACGACCAAATGGTGACTTGGGTCCTTTGTATCCATTCACTGCTGGAGTGTTTGTAGCATTAATGATGGCTCAGGTAACAGATCCTATCATTTCTTGCAGCCAAGTCTTCCTTTGAGTTCCACAATTCTGCTGGTTGTTTGCCAATTTGTATGAGTTAACCACTAGTTGGCCTACATGATCAGATTGAGGTGCTGAGGAAGAAGGGACATTCATACTCGGAAATAATCAACGAGAGTGTGATAGAAGCTGTGGATTCATTGAATCCATTCATGCACGCGAGAGGCGTCTCGTTCATGGTGGATAATTGTTCAACTACAGCCAGACTAGGATCAAGAAAATGGGCTCCGCGATTCGATTACGTTTTTATGCAACAGGCCTTTGTAGCCGTGGATGCAGGGACACCCATCAATGGGGACCTTATAAGCAACTTCATATCTGATCCTGTTCACGAGGCTATTGAAATCTGTGCTCAGCTGAGGCCTACGGTTGATATTTCAGTGCCCCCAGATGCAGATTTCGTTCGCCCGGAATTGCGCCAGTCTGGAAACTAGGGATGTAAAATCTTAGCACTACTAGCTTACATTTGAGCAAGATGTTCGAGGATTGGAGTAGAATGACCTTCTTGCTACTATTGAGTTATGATGTTTTCCTTCCATTGTTTCCAAGGTTTTAAACATCAAGACTGTTCTTCTACATATGATATATATATTATCTGTCAGCAGATGCTTCAGTTGGAAAAGTTTTAGTGATGGAAGCATGAGCTCCTTAGCTTAATCCCTTCCAATTTTCTTGATGAACCTCTTGCTGACAAACTTGCCAGTTGAGTGTCTTAGCTCACATATTTGCTGATCATCTTGAATCATATTCGGCCTTCTTGTTTAGATGATCAACATAAACCCTTATAAATTCTTCTAGAAGTGATGTTGCCATTTTCGGTCCTTATTCATGACCCTTCTTGTTCCATTTTCTCCTTCTTCGATTATAGGCACATAGCCAGTAGATCAGAAAGCACGAGAATGGCTGGTTACACACTTCATAGATAAAGGTTCTTAAGAAGGTGGAATCAGTATCCCTTAATGAAACTTCATTCTGGAGCCATCACTGATTACAAGCATATCAGGGTCCATCAGGCATGCAATCTGTTTCTTTTCTCGTGGAGTGCATGGAGACAATCCCTCCCATGAAAGCTTATGGACTAGAATCCCACGAATAACTTGAAAGATAAAGAAAAATAAATAGAAATCATCATCTTTTAATTGAATTTTTTAAATTCTTATATCCAAAAATAAATAAAATATTATTAGAATTTTAAGTTTTATTTTTATTATATTTTGTAACATGAAATCACACATTTAAATTTATTATTATTATTATTATTATTATTATTATTATTATTATTATTATTATTATTATTATTTAATTCTATTATGTTTTATGACATAATATGCTATGTGATATCATAGTTATTTTTCTTAATAATGTATTTTCAAGGGATATAAGATTAGAATTTATTTTTTTTTCTGCTTATTCTATATAATTTTTGTTAGTTATATATAATATTTTAAAGATTCTATGAATATGTTTTCTTATTTCTTTAACATTTTAAATAATTTTTCTAAATTTTTAAACTAATAAAACTTATCTATTGATTATTGTTTTTTAAAAAAATTTATCATTATTTTTCAAATAACTGATACTCGACAAAGATAATCTTATCATTATAAGATTCGAAAATCCTAAAAATCCTTTGTTTGAATCAATCAATCATAATCCCTGGCACTTCTGCAGTCCCTCGACGGCCAAATTGTATATATATATAAAGAGGACGTGCATGTTTGTAAAGCATTCATGTATACAGCAATGGCTTCATCTTCTCAAAGCAATTTTACCATCATCTTTCTCATGATGATCTTGTCAATATGGATGAGTGAAGTTAGTGGTCGATCATTCGCAGTCGAAGATGTTCATCACAAATGGATGGCTCATCATGGAAAAGCTTATTTGAACCATGAAGAAAAGGGGAGGAGATATCAAATATTCAAAAGCAACCTGGAATATATCGAGAATTTCAACAAATTGAATACCAGTTACAAACTGGGTGTGAATCAGTTTGCAGACATGATGCATGAAGAGTTTCTTGCCACTTATACAGCACGTTTTCCAACATTAAATTCAACAGCAAAATCTACCGATGATTACTCTAATGTTTATCACGGTTCAGCCAAATCGACCGATGATTACGATTACCAGAATGAAGTTCCAGATAGCGTGGACTGGAGAAGGGTCCGAGGTGCTGTCACCAATGTTAAGGACCAAGCCGGTTGTGGTAACCCTCTATCTTTCTTTCCACGATTGATACATTTGCATGGACATGCAAGTTTTCATTTGTTTCGCCTCCTAATCTGTGTATTTTGTTTGTGTTTGTGCATTGCATATAGCGTGTTGTTGGGCATTTGCAGCAGCAGCAGCTGTTGAAGGTGTTCTCAGAAATGGAATTTCACTATCAGCACAACAATTGCTGGACTGCGTAGCAAGTTTTGCATGTCAATACGGATGGGTAACGGCAGCTTTCACATACATACGAGACCAGGGCATAACTGCAGATCCATTATACAAATACGAACAAGAGAAACTAGACTGTAGAGCAAACGGCATCAATATAGCCAGCATATCTGGCTATCAATCTATTTACGAAAGTGAGGAGATTCTAAAAAGAGCAGTAGCAATGCAACCTGTGGCAGCCGTGGTTGATGGAAGTAGCTTTGATTTCAAGTACTATCGCAGTGGGATATACCCAGCAACAGCTTGTGGGAACTCATTGAATCATATTTTTACAATAATTGGATATGGAACAGACGAGTATGGTACGAAATATTGGCTGATCAAGAATTCTTGGGGCGAGGGATGGGGGGAAGGTGGATACATGAGGCTAGAGAGGGATGTTGGGGCTTGTGCCATTGGATCTCAAGCTTTTTTCCCAATCCTAAGTTAGTGTAGTGGGTGAATAAAATTGTTAGAAAAACATCAGTTTGATCATCATTCTTAGACAGTGAACAAGTAGGGGGTTTTTTTGTCAATCTATTTAGCAATTAATAAAGCAAATCTTGATTAGGATTAGTATTGGTATTAAGAATAATAGGATTATTTTTTATTTTTTTATTATTTTCAATGAAGTTTCTTTAAGAATGCCTTGATATTGCAATTTAACTACCAATGAAATAATTGGATTAAAGGGTCAAACTCAAAGTAAATTACACAGCAATTCATGAAATCTTCAACCCTTTATAGTCATTAATTAATGTTTTCATTTGTTGTATGAGTTAGCTTGTTATATATATTAAGGCACTCCCACATACGTCCCCTTGCATTCGTCATCATCTCAACTACGCGGTTGACAAAAACCATACGACAAAATTTGATCAAATTCCAAGCAAGCATCAAGCAACTTCATTAATCAACCACCAACGTAATATGATCAGATATACCAATCATTACGATAGATTTCTGTTTTCCAATCGAATCACCGAATTTTTTAAGTAATTGCAGAGCTTTCTCCATGTATTCTAACCTGGAAGCAGCTGCTATGCACCTTCTGCGGAATCTTTGGCTAAAGTTTTGTCGCTTAGAAGCAAGTTGAAGCAAAGAAGAGAAGAAAAGGTCAGTGGGGGGACTTCACTATTTTATTATTTCTTATCGCTCTTCCTTTGTCTTGCCTCCCAAGGTATATACAATCAATCTACTACCCTTCACAAACCTCTATATAAACCACCCTTTTTGCCAGTATATGTCTTCATCACATCACGTCTTATATCTTATCTTCTTAATCTTGAATTATATAGCCTCGGATTCCTCCAAGTTCTTAGAAAACCTCCCATTAATATGACGGTAATCAGCACCTCTTTTTTCTCTTGATTCCATGCATGTGTCTTGCTAAGTTCTTATGTATTATATTGTAGTCTTACAATGGCTTTTATTTGTGTAGCAGATCACAGAGTTGAGAGTGCATATGGATTGTGCTGGCTGTGAGACAAAAATAAAGAAGGCTCTTCAAAAGCTAGATGGTATGTATGGTTTAATTACAGAGCTTTAATTCATCAACAAGGTTAAGCTTAATCCAATCGGCTTAATTACCTATTGCATCTTTTCCAGGAGTTGACGACATAGACATAGACATGGCCATGCAAAAAGTGACAGTGATGGGTTGGGCAGATCAGAAGAAGGTTCTTAAAACTGTAAGAAAAACAGGAAGAAGAGCTGAACTATGGCCGTATCCTTACAATCCTGAATACTATAACTTCAAACAACAATACTATTATCAAAGTCAACGACAAAGCAAACCTGAAGTTGCATACTATGCTAGTCAGTATTCCACCTCTTCATACAACTATCGTAAACATGGCTACAGTGACGAAACCTATGGTTATTATCAAACACCTCCGTATTCCGTTACTGTTGAACAAGCCAGTGCCTTGTTCAGTGATGAAAATCCTCATGCATGCTCCATAATGTGACATTTGCTGTATATATTAACGCAACATTTCTTTTTTTTCGATTTTCGGTATAAACATGAAGTATGTTTAACCTTGTAATATATTGTTTTTGGTTGTTTTCTTTCTATTATCTTAATCATAATCAATGTTGTTCTTAAGACATCAGCAAGTGCTCCATCAGAAATGAGTTTGTCTGTTTTAAAGTATATACGCCTGCTAATGATGGAAATGATCCACCAAGAACAGGAACCTGAGGAAGCTAGCTAGTCTAGAATTCTGCATGTTTTGCAGCGAAAGATGCAGAATTTGATTAGGCCTGCCATTTCCTTGTGGCAATGAAATGTTGGTGACAACAGCAAACAATCCATATCGTTTAATCAGAAATCTCGACATCAAGTCTCGAAATTGGATTATTGATTATTAACGAAAAATGACGTTAATCAATCGTTGATTCAAATGTTAATCAGAGATTTAACTATGAGACCTATGCTGAGTTCAGCATTAAAGGAAACTAACTATAACTAGATTCTATAGTTAGTTAAAAAGGCGGGAAGATAAGTTACAGCATACAGTGGAGCTGTGATCAGTTGCCTTTTGCAGTAGATGCATTGTTAGTGTTTCATTGATCATCTTGAGCTGTGTTTTAGTATAAAATTCCCAGAAGTTTCAAGATCAAGAAAGCTTTCGAAAAATTTATCAGAACTTCTTGTTTCCCTAAATTTCTTGCTTAAACCCTTTGTATTTCGATCAATCGAGAAAAACCCAACTCCATATCTGTCTCTTTGACATCCGTTTCCAAGATCGAAAATGGCGGATGAATTTCCCATCGGCAGTGAGGTCGAGATCACCAAGCCAGGAGACGAGTATTATAAGGGATCGTACTGCCCAGCAAAGATACTAAGTAGAGCTGGAAAAGAGTACTTGGTGGAATACCTTCACCGATACGAGCATAGTGGTGATTCTAATTTGAAAGAGATGGTTAAAGCAGATGACATTGCCATCTTATGTACCGGCGAAAAGAAAGAGCGATTATCAGTCGGATTATCCGGTTGATTTCTTTGACGAAGGTTGCTGGTGGCTGGCCCGTCCCTTAAAAAGGTTTAATGATAATGAGTACATTTTAAGAAAGCATTACAGCGAGCAAGAAGTGCAATGCCGTACCGATCGTATCAGGATTCACAGGGAATGGAAGAAAGACGAGAAAGATGATAAGATGAAATTCATCGATGCTGACATGAATTTGTGCGTCTGCTTCTTTCTTTGTACATCTTTGAATTGGACTTTTCTCTTGTCTTGTTTCTTGGTTTCTTGCTTTGATTTTCTCTTACAGGTTCTGATGAGCTTCTTCTAGATTCTTGTTCTTCATGGAAAGTCATCATGCATGCGCTGCTATTTCATTAATCTTTTGAACCAATATTAGAGTTTGGATGTTTGCATCGTTCCATACATACCAGCCCAAGATTCAAGATTAACAGGACAAGGATCTGAATGTTCAATACTTCAGAATTATTCTTGGATGATTTTATAATTTTGGCTAAACCTTCGATTGATTTCCTTGTTTATGCAGGCGGCCTATACCTGAGGGTCAAGGTAGTCAATCCCATGCGAATGCTGATGAAAAATCCACCAGGATTTTCGGGACACAAACTGAAGGCACTTCTGGCGATAAATCTAACACAGTTACAATGGCTCAAGTTGATTGTCCTTCAGGCAATGAATCTTATACGGCTACCAGGGCTGAAACTAAGGATACTCCTGCTGATGAATTAAATACATCCATGGCTCAAGCTGATGGAACTTCTGGTGAGGGGCCGAATGCAATTTCCAGTGCTCAAGCTGATGGCAATTATGCTGATAAATCTAAAACGATTCCTGTCGCTCAAACTGATGTTACTTCCGGTGATCAACCCGAAACGGTTCCCACTACTCAATTAGCAGCCGATGTTGGAAATGAAGCCGAAAAGGTTTCTCCCGATCGAACTGAAGAAACATCAGGTAATAAACCAGAAACAGTTTCCCCTGATCGAACTGAAGAAACTTCTGTTAATAAACCCGAAATAGTTTCCCCTGATCGAACTGAGGAAACTTCTGGTAATGATAGCGGTCAAGATACTTCTACCGATACTGATGAACTGCCCGCAAGAAATGTTGGAAGTACACCGCCTGAATCCGTTGTAGAACGGGATTTCAGGGGAAAAACTCTTCATGGGATTTCTACTGTTGTCAGATCAGGCCAGAACATGTGGAATGATCTATAATCAGGCTTTGCTAGCGCTTTGTGAATATAATATTGTTCAAATCTTTTATCATAGATGAATTTAAACACAGGACGTCGAAGTCAACACGTTTGAAACCTGAGTTGCTTCTCCTCCGCTTGGCGGGGAAAACATGCCCGAACCACCGTGAGGATTAATATGCCACTCCTCAAACACCAACCCATTAAGTTTTAACGGATGCACTTCACCAAAACCTTCATAAATAAATCCATGTGGGAACTCGGGTGGCTTGGTTTTCCGACGATCAGCACCAACAGGAACGTTGCGAAGAGCACCACCAGCCGTCCAGTATCTTTGGCAGCCTTTGCAGAAGTGCCTAGCCTGATTAACATTGTAGTTGTTAAAGTAGCAAAATTTAGTGTCCATGTGTTGCATCAATGGCATGGTATGATCTTGTCAGGTGTCAAGTTTTCTTTGCTTTTATCATCTTGTTCATCATGGAACGTAATTTTCTTCCCATATAGTTTGATACCATTTTCTTGATTGTTACCCATTAAAGGAAGAAACATAAGAGAAGAAGAGCTTTGCAAATAAAGAAAGAAGTGACTAATTATGGATTCATTATGGATTTATTAATAATACCATTTTCTTTTTTTGTTTTGTTTTGTGTATTAAAATAAGGTACTTGGTGGGTTCCAAAACAGGTAGGATGCTCAAAAAGTGTCAAATGTACATGTTGTTGATGGATTTGGGCATTTGCTTTTATTGGATTATGGTTCCCCGAATTATATGATAAAGACATCAAAAGGGTTGTCGTTTTCTTTGCCTGTCATTTGAATGCTAAAGCGAATACAGGCAAATTTTTCACAACGAACATCTAAAGCGAAGCAGATGATTATCAGAAAGTTCATGGCTTCTTAATCTCATTGAGAAGGAAAAATAGAACAAAAAAATGGAATTATCTCGGAGAACAAATTAAGAAATCAGGCAGGAAAAGTATGTGTCCTAGTGTTTTATCCACAACCAAGAAACGAACAGGCTTGGCCCTTCTGACACTTGGTGAGGATTCTGACTGGCATGATTGCTAATTAACTCCTAGTTTACATGATTAATCTTTTGACTATTTGATCAAAAATGCAAATATTGGCAGGGATACAAGAAAAGCCTACAGATTAATTACACAAACTGATTATTCACGTACATATTATACAGCCTTGCTCAACTTCGTAATCTGAAAAACTACAGGAGGATTCGATCAGATTCGAATTCAGTTGATTCTGATCAACTTTTCGCCATGGCTCGAGATCTAATTGTCACTCCAAGTATCATCATCTTCCCCGTCATCGCTCCCAACAGCCTGACATGTCAAGAATGACGGTGTAAACCGGAACATACGAATGAATGAATAGCATTAAAAATAAATTGTTCAAGTTCAGAGGACGATGCAAAACCTGACGGATTGCGATTGCTTTCTCCAGAATTGCAGTGACCTTTTCGTTTCCGGTAGGACCTTGCGTGATGGTTGGCTTAGCAGTCACTGTGCGTCTCAGGGTGAATGACTGAGATGGCAGAATCAAAACGACATGTGTCAGATGGGCTGTTTACTCCAAGTCATATAACGTAATAATAAAGAACCCACATACATAGCACCCAAGATGCTTAATTGTTTATGAATTACACAACTGTTCATAGTGAAAAATTTATTACACATGTATGTAAATACCGCGAGCACAAATTGTTAGTTATTAGAGGAAACTGGCACGTCCTTGTCCAGATTATCGTAATAGCGTTTTGACTTAAATTCCTTATTAGTCCAACGGGTGACCTATTTTTGATGCATCCGAATAACAAAAGATCAGAAGGAAAAAGAGAAAAGCGTTCCCTCACTTTTGTTCTAATTTGATGCAAAAAGTCATCATTTTCATCCATCCCTTTAGCATCTGCAGGCAAATTAGCATCTTTCTGCGGCCATTGCTCCTGCTACAACAAATAAAAAAATAAAATGATAACAGGAAATCCCACTTCCCTGCGGTCAAAGAATCAATCAACATTATACCTCAAAACAAAATAGATAGTAGTCGAACCATCGTACCTTGCTCCTTGGTTTGGATTCTATGGCCTCCTCATCTGTTTGTTTGTCGTTAGCTGGGGTTGGTTTATGCTGCTGAGACACAGTCAATTGATCAACTGGATGTTCGTGGGCTTCAGAAATCGTGTTTTGTTTGCATTCCTCCATATTAGCAGTGGTTTTTGCAGTACACCATTGAGCTGGAGGAGGAGGTGGTGGTGATGGTTTGGGGTCCTGAGGATACGGCAATTCCAAGGAATTTATTGGTTGAGCTTTCAATTCTCCTGGTATTACAGGGTTCACAACTTCAAAGCTGGGAAGATCTAGCATAGGAAAAGAGACAGAGTGATCTACCCCATTCTCAGTAGATGATACGCTTTTAAGTCCCGAGTTGATAAGAATTCCATTGTTGTCCATTTCTGCAGGCCGTAGAGAGCTTGAAACAGACTCAACAAGTGACATTCTGCACAAAGAATCGTATAGCTCTTGATCCTTGTTTTCTGGACATTCATTGGATTCCCATTGCTCAGAATCTGAATAAGATTGACGGCTTGGACAATCATCTGACATATAAGGAGATGATCTACAGAAAGTATCATCATCATCAGAGTCGGACCTTGCATCTTCAAGTGAAATAGCAGGCTCTGGGACCAAATGAAATGCTGGAAACGCATCTCTAATGCTTCCATTACCATGGTTCTCATCAGGAAATTTCAAATTCAGTTTGGACGACTCAAACCCAACAATAGGATTGAAAGATATTTTCATATGTTCTAGCGGCGGTGAAGAAGTAAATGAACATACATGAGTTTGACACTCAAACTTCCCGTTGAATGTTTTATCTGAAGCCGCATGACAAGTAATGCTATGGAGATCGTTGTTCTGGTCTAATACACCAATTTTTAGTGGGTTAGCCAGCTCAGGTTCGCTCTGAGGGGTGAGTAATATCTTTCTACGGAAGCTATTGATAAGTAACCTGTGTCCAAGTCCAAAAATTTGAGATGAGTTGTCTTCATTCTTCTGAATACCTGTGGCTTCCATATTCACATCAAGCGGCAGCTCTTTTCCAGGTTTAACTACAGATGGGGTCTTATGCCGTTCGCCATAAACTTGATAACCATCAACGTTTTCAGCTTCAGTATCTTGAACTATAACCTGTGAATTGGATTCAGAACTGACAACTACTTCTGTGGCTCCGTCATCTTTAACCAATCTGCCAGACATCGCTTTATCTTCATCGTTGCATAAGATAGAAACGTGATTCAAAGGACTTACGACCTCATAATTACTTCTTGTTTTAGAATCGTTACTTGATGTCTTTGCAACAGCAAAATCAGGGGGCTTTGACGGCTCAAGCCCTAACAGACCACCATTTGTCCAGAATGAAACTGGCAGAACATTGGCCATTTGAGCCTGAGGTTCTTGGGACTTGCAGGGAGTGCTTATAGAGTCATCACTCGATGCTTCAACCGTGCTCGACATTCCACAGCCAGAGGATGAAGTATCATTGACACCAACTATAGAATCTACTTTCGGACTGTCAAGAGCATCAGCATCTGCAGAACTTTCAATGCCCAGGAAATTATCAGAGTGAGAAGGATCTCCAGAAATGTGAGATGCATGTTCATGGGAAAGGCTATCTGATGGAACACCATTGGGAATGTCAGAGGCTGTTCCTTTATTTGTGGAAAGGTCAAATGCAATATAAGATTCATTTTTTGAGGGATCATCGGACGTATATTCTGCGACCTTGTTCAATTCATCCTCTATTCCTTCACCCTCGACACGTGAGGAAAATTGCTCCACTTCATTTTTCATTTGGCAATCAATGTCATTTTCAGATTCTGACTCGATTGTATTTAGGGCATCAACGAAATCGTCTGGTTCACTCTCAATCTCATCAGACTCATCTCCTATTGATTTTGGCATATTTTCATTATCAAACGCGGAGTCCATTTTATCAGCATGCGCAAGGTCAACAATTTCCCCCTTCTGATTGCCTGGATCAGAATCAGCAGTGAACAATAGAGGAGGCTGTGGATCTTCAATTTCATCAAATTTTACATCCTCAGGCTCCATTCCTTCTGCCTTTTCATCCCATGTATCACAAGATGAACTAGGCACAACTGGCTCAGGTGAAGAACTATTATGGAAATTCGAAGTCAAAATGTCAGGTTGCCCCTCTGAGACAACTGGACTGCCAACATCGTTATGATGCAGGAATACAGAAAATTCCTTAAATTCTTGTTCTTCAGGTTGTGCCGATGGACTCAAATGCCAAACACTTTCACCATAAGCCAATCCAGTTCTTGAATCAAACGAATTTGAACGACCACCAAGGTAAGATTTCCATGTCATATCAGTAGAGGAGGCTGTAAGAGGGGAAGTTTTCCCTTTCACAGTTGGAGTTGTCAATGACATTCTGCAGATTGAAATATCAGATGCCCATCAATATCTTCAAATTGAACAAGCAACACTTGCTTCAGTAGAAAATATACCTTGCACTCTGATTTGGCATTGAAGCAGAACGCAGAAAGTCCAAATTCCTTCTTGATCTTTTCTTCTGTCCATTTTAGAATTACAGAGCAACACTTTCAGACAGCAGCATTTAAAAGACGGATATGTGCATTCTTTTTCGACAATCACATGCAGCTCTAAGATAAAAAGAACCAAAGCTTTCGATGATTTCAGTATTGATAGCAATAAGCATGTGTAGATAAAGGAAAACATTAAGAGGCAAAAAAATCATACTGCGCTGCCAACCTTTTTAAGTGATCAGAATTTATATATTCAAAAAGTAGCAAGCATGCTAGAATTGCAATATCACAAAGCTTCCCTTGATGGGTTTAAACATTTTAGTAGCAAAATATACCTTGGTTTTCCGAGCCTTCCTATCCTTCTGGATTTTCTCAGCATCTGGTTCCTTGAAGTCACCCGATGCCCTTCTAAAGAATGTTGGGTCAGAATATCTCTTCAAACAAGAACCTGGGCCACCGGTGTCAAATCTGAATGAAAAGTAAAAGAAACATTAGGACAATTACCAAGCTTTACAATCCAATTACAGAAGCCAATCCATTCAGACAAGAAAGGAGAACCGAAATGGCCATACTTATCAAGTAAGTGTAGACGTGGAGGATCACGGCATTCCTCATAGTATCCCAAGATGAATCGGGGTAAATCATTATAGATGAAATGGTTTTTTCGATTTTGAATACGAGAATGCCATTCTGAACCTGCAAGGCGACTATTCTTCATAAAGAGTAGAATAACTGAAAGCATAACTAGAAGATGACAGTGAGCAGAATAAACATCTAGAAGAATACTTATAAGTGCTAAAATAAGGACGACGATGGTAGCTAAAGTTTGAAATTTCAGTTTATTTAGCAGTGTCCGTCATGGTAAGCAACAGATACCCAAAACATGGGAATTTACCAGAATTACAGAAATTTTCACTAGCAAAATGGCAAGACGAAATTCCTGATGATTTCTCCAGGTGCAATCTATGCCAAAAACTAATATTGATAACAGAGGATATCCTTTTTTTTTTTTTTCTGAGCGTTGAGAAGTCATACCAGCTGTGTAGGCGAAGTGTATGTGACTCGTTTGTGCCAGCACTGCCTTCTCTAGAGAAGGCAGAGCCGCTTCAATTTTTTGCACACGACTCATCAGTTCATGACTTCTAGAAGCTGTAGTCGTTACTTGCTCCTGCAGACCATGAAAAACCTCGGCTGCAAACCTACGAACACCACCATTCTGTGTCAATTAATTTGTCGTATAGCAGATATAATCATTTTTTAAAAGCCAAAAAAGCCTTTTGACATCAAATATTTTTCCAAAGCACATTGATTACACAAGAAAATTAAAGAAAAAATCAACTGCAGTTCACTGATCGACCAAGTTGACGCAAAACACTCGGAACGGAAAAAAAAAAAAGGGAAACAAACAAATTAAAGCATTTGATGTTTTAAGCCAAGCCTTCCTCATTCTAATTAAGAGAAAGAATGCCAAAAAAAAAAATCAGTGACCTGATTGCAACTAATTAAATCCTATAATTCAATCAAATAACTACCAGCAACAAAGATATATGCAAAAGAAAACAAAACAAGAAATCACATACAATCCACATAACTTAATGAATTAATCAATTCAACAGGTAATGTAATTTCAATGAATAAAAAACCACTTGAATCAATCAGATGAAAGGGAAAAACATACTCGGCGAGATCACCGAGCTGGCGTAAGATCCCAACGAGACCAGAAACAGCAACGCCATCAAGTAGAGCTTTAGGATCGTCGCGTTTACTGGCTTCTTTATAAAGCTCAGATTGACCTAACCTATACTCATTCCTCACTTCAATCCTCACCAGAGGCATTCCTTTTATTTCCTTTCCTTCCTTTAACTTGTTTTCCTCTGTCTCCTCCTTCCTCTAATATTTGTTGTATATTGCCAACTCTGCAAGCCATTCCTACTCTACTGCAACATCATTGTTGGTGCAGTGTTAAGGTCTCTCGAATTACCATTTAGCCCTCCAACATCGGGGTTTATTTACTTTCTTGTCCTCCTCATATTTCCATCAATCGATAACGTGGCTGCCGCGAATCCTTTTGTTTTTGGGAATTTCATTTTAATTTTCAAAATAACTATTTATTCATTAATTTATAATTACAAAATTTTAATTAATCTAATAAATAACATAACATATGATTTGATAATATTTTGCGGGTAATGGGAATTAAAAAAAACGAAGAAACAAAAAGGAGTGATATTAATTTGGAATTTAAATTATTTGGAAGGGCTCATTGATGATGCCTACCCTAATAATCCAAATGATTGACCTCTTGGTTCATAACTGACCGGTCACTTTAGCCTTAACTGAGTTCATCAATTTTCGAGTTGATTTTGTCCCCTTTTCTCAAGACTGCTACTTAGCTCATTTGGGCCATAACAACCTTTTTAATCTCATTGATGGCGTCGGATTAGGTAATTACCTAATCTAATCTTTCTTAATTACTTGGCTCCCTTCTACTTAATGCTCACATTGGCTTGATGCTTTATCGCCCGTAATTCAGTTCATTCAATGGTCTAATGAGTCTTTCATTCTATTAAATTATGTTTTATTTGTTCTATTAAATTTTAATATTTTTAACAGATCATTTAATCCTGTTCATCTATTTAATATTAAGTAGATTATATAAAAGGCATTGGCTGAGAAAATGGCAATAATAAGTTGACCTAGAACAAACTACCTATGGGAAAAGCGAGGCAAATGTCTTTGTCAGCAAACCACCCCTCAGAGTTTATTATCATGGGTTTCCGGCCAGTGAGGATTTTTTTTTATTTTATTTTTATAATTTAAACTTGAATTAAAAATTAAAAATTAAGTTAATTTACATGGAAATAATTTACTTTTTTATACATGACTTTTGTTATAATTGGATTAAATCATAAAAATATGAAAATTTTGGGAAATATAAAATAAAAAATATTCACACTAAATTATGGTGAATATAATATAACAGTGTTTCCTAGGAAGCAGTTAAGGGGCTACTAGCTGGTCAATGCAATTTTAATCATTATTTGCCAAATTGGGGTTTAATTAGGATCGAATCTGAGAAAGTTGGCCAACCAAAAGAAGCCAAGAGGACATACCAACGACGCCATTTATCCCTTCCATGCAACGATAAATTAAAAATAATCCTGTTTTAAAATATTTAAAACAAAAAACAAAAAAACAAAAAAAAAATAAGAATAAGATGAGCGATTTTTGTGGGTCAGCTGGCGAGTTGACTCGTGATCTTATGCGAGATTTTGGTGGAGTTAGATTATCCGTCTTACAGTGGGAAACTTTCACTCTACCCCAAAACCATACAAGCTTATTTTAAGATTCAATTGTTTTTTTTTTTTTGTCATATTACAGTTAGAGTCGCAATTTTTTAATACAAAATTGTGGGTATTATTTTTTATTCGTCAAATAATATATATAAAATTTACATCAATTATATCATAATAAAAATAAATAAATAAAATTATAATTAAATACTATTATGATGAATATAATATAAATTATAAATATTAATTTTAAATGGATTGATGATACTCCAAATCTAATTATGGATGAGAATAATTATTGAAAAGGAGATATGGATTTAAAGGTTCAAGGATTAATTAATGATTAATGATGCAGTAGAGTGGATCCAGAGCAGTAGTCAGATTATTTCTACACCTAATTGCTTTGGCATTTATTGTGAATTTTGAGTTGTTATCGGGATTCGAGCATCCATCCCTATTATCGATTTGATTTGTGTTTTCTTTATCATAATTTATTTATATGATTATGTTTAAATTGCAGTGATAAATTTCAGATTGATTTTTCAATTGAAACTATATGATATTTAATATAAATATATATACATATAATTATAATAAGTAGATGCATGTGTTACATTTGAATTTTTATTAATTTTGCATCGATATATATATATATATATATATAGATGCATGGCAGACTAATTGCATTTGTTTAATGAAATAACATGCACCCATTATGCCTTTAAACCTCTACTTTCCATTATTTAAGCCTATAATTAGCTATAAAACGCCATTACATTGGTACTTAATTAGCATGATTACATCTAAATCAATGGTGGAGGTGCGAACATATTCATGTTCTGCCTTTTATGGTCAGTAATTCAACATCTATTCCCAATGAAATCATCTAATCCCAAGTAGATAATTAGAAATTAATTTTAAAAAATAATAAAGAGTTGATAAATTAGTACAAGAGGGGCATAGCCCTTGTCATGAAGGGGTAGTAGGAAGAAGGGGCTTTTAATCTGGACAGGATGCAGGAAGGGAGAGGACAGCTGACAAACCTTTTGCCAGAGGCAATAAAATCATTTCAATATGAATAAAAACAACAAAAATAGAATCAAGTGAACCAGGACAAGGAGCTGTTGATGAATGCCCCACTCCTTTATGACTTCCCCTCCTTTACCATTATTATTATTATTTAATTTTGGTTTCCGATTTATTATAAATTATGTAAAATAATATTCTTATATTTTAAAATTTGATATTATTTAGATAATTCCTGAAAGGTGTTATGCAATCGGTCTCTAGGATTGTTGGGCAGTGACCAGGAAAACAGGTAACAACATTCTCGATCACGACATTTTATGGGCAGACTTTATCCTATTTTTTAACCGATTTTTATTCAAATATTAAAATTTTCAGTTTTATATTAATTGATATATAATTATAATTATTACATAAATAATAATTAATAAATTTATGATTTATAATGGGATTTGAATTTCAAAAATAGCCTTTTGGGCTAAAACGTTTTGAACCCAATGGGGCGGGCATCTTCGTAGAAGCAGCCACAAATGCCGACAGCTACTTTTAGGCTGCATTTCGTATCTGGCATGCATGTTTAAAATTAAATAATATTTTTATAATTATTTTAAGTTAATTATTTAAGTTTATAAAATTATTTTTACATATCTTTATTTTTCTCCAATATCATTTTTCAAACAAAAAATTTTAATAAAAAATTTAGAATATTTTTTAAAATATAATACCAAACACACCTTAAATTAATTATATATATATATTCTTATGTGATTTTGTATATAGTTAAAATTTTTGGTAAATGATATTATTTGTTAATACAATTTTTAAAAAATTATTATTATATTAAAATTCATGGAATCATATAATCTTTATTAATTGGGTTAAATATTTATTATTATTATTATTAAACCGAGAAAAAAGATGATAATAAATGAAGTTTATCATTTTATCATGGCCAATTAATACATTTAAATAAATATTTATATATTAAATTATGTGTTTAGTTTAACACATTGGTTTATAAATTTATGATAAGTCAGAAAAATAATATTTTATTTGATATATTTTATTTGTTCAATGAGTCCAATTAAATAAATTTGAATATATTTTTATTGAATTAAATATTGAGTAAATTGATTTTATTTTTAGAAAAATTTAATAAATATTTCGAGAACTTAATTATAAAAAAAGATAATATTATTATTTATAAAAAAATATCAATTGTAAATATTATATGATAGAAAGGACAAATTCATGTATGTTAAAGATTGTGATTATTATGCAAATAAATCAAGATAAATATATGAATCAAGTTGCTACTTTTTTAAAAATAAAAATAAAAAATTAAAACAAAAAACAAGGAATGGCATTAATTAAAAAGTAAATATAGGTACAAAAATAGACAAAACTGTAGATAGCATAGATCTCAAACCCATAACTATAATGTTTATGATTATTATTCATCACCGGAGATATGGTATCCGATGCACCACCGGCGATATGTTTCCTTCATATAAACGAAACGTCGATCAGTTGTCTCGGTACATTACTATAATATACGTTTTGCCTCTTTTACGTTTGATCCTGTGATCACTGTAAATTAGGGTTCAGTTTGAAGTCTGATTTCTTAAGCAGCGAGGTTACAGTATACTTCGAAGGCTATTGCTTTATAAGACCTTCGATGAGCCAATCCGGTTCGAGCGAGTCGGTAGTTTGGATGAACTTCTTTCATTTATTATCAATTTGAATTTAAATTACGTTTTATTCATTCAAAATTTAAATAATATATATATATATAAAAGAAAATCTTACTCAATAAGAAAATTATCGTTTGATTGATTGTATTTAGTTTAGTAATGTAATCATAATTACGTTACATATTTAACTATTTTGTTTGATTACATAATATTAATATAATGTTAAATATTTAAATAATTATTAATACATTATAAAACAAATTAATGATTACATATAAAATAAAATGTATTTTTTATTACATCTCATCTAATCCATCAATTATATTATGTTATCTACTAAATAATGTATTGTAACAAAATATAATGAAAAATTTATTATATTACATTATATATTTAATTACAATATATCTATCTAGTAAAAAAACGATCCCGTAGAATCTGCTGTAATAATGATAAATAGATGAGAAAATAAAACTTAGGGGGCAAAGAAAACCCTACAACAATGCAGAAAATTTGCCATATTCACTGCATTATATTATATGATTTCATCATATTCTTCCATCGGTCTAATTCGAGGAGATGAATTTAATATAATATTTTTCTCATATAATTTCAAATATTTAAGCTAAAATTAAAATAATATGATATTTTTCTCATATAATTTTAAATAATTTTGATATTTAAGTTAAAATTAAGATAATAAATCAATTTATAAAAAGAAAGATGATAATATCATTAATAATGTATAATTTTTGAATGGTATTTATCCTATATCATGTCGGAAACTATAAACTATTTATTGTTTGAAGTCATGTTTCCATGTTAAACATCAATACTCCTCAATGGCTATCATTCATCAACATTTAAAGAAAGGTGTGTGTATATGTATATATACATATATATATAGCACATAAAAAAAAGAAGAACAGAGCAACAATATGCTTCAATTATTGTGGCTTCTTTGATAAGAGACATTTTTTACTAAAGAGGGGAGGTCTTGTGTTCAAAATTAGGGTAACTATTAGATCCGGTTTAATAAAAAAAATTAAATTTAAAAAATATTTAATTTAATTTAGTTCAAAAAATCAAAATAATTAAAAAAATAAAATAAAAAATGAATCAAACCAATCAAATTAAAATTTGGTTTAATTTGATTTATATATTTTCAAACCAAAAAAAAATTAATTTAATTCAATAACATAATCGTCAAATACTCACTTAAAATTTGATTTAAATGAAAGAGTCATTTATTCAAAAAATTTAAATTATTAGATAATGTTAAAAATAATTTATTTATTTATATTTATAATACCTCTAAAAAATATGTTTGTCAAATTTATTCATTTTTTGTTTATAAAAGAATATGAAATGTTTGATTTTATTATGAAAATATATTAAAATGAATGAATTTTATATTTTTCATCAAGTAAATAAAATTAAAAATTTTAAAGATTTTTAAAATGCATATATATATTTTATGAATTTGAGAAATTTTAGATTGGAAACATCCATTCTTCAAACAAACGAAGACATGTGATTACACAATGAAAATGTGATTACTGGCAATTACCTGTCATAATTATAATTATGAGAATAACACTTCACCATGAATTTTTCAAAAAATGCCAATTATTGCATAGAAATTCGAACAATTATTTAAGATAATATTAAAATTTTATAATTAAAAAATTAAAAATCTAATTTATACAATTCTATATATAAAATAAAAAAATATTTTAAGAATCTAAACATATTTATTTACATAAGTATATTAAAAATGTAAAATTAACCTTATCAAAATTAAATTTTAAAATTAAATAATTCTATAACATATTAATTAGTGATATGTATATAAAGCGTGTGTGTATATATATAATTTAAGAATTCATTTATTAATAAATTATATCTAATATACCAATAAGGTTTACATTAACCATTACATGAAAAAACAAAATAAATTAAGTTATAATGGAATATTATAAGTGTTTATATAGATTGAATACATTATAAAACTAAGTTAAATCAGTTATTCTATGAAGGAAGTAAATGGGTTAAGTTATAAAATGCATTATAAAATTAAGATGCATATATATCATGATATCAACTAATTTTATATGAGTTGATAATATCTAAGATCATATATAAAATATTAATGTTATGAATTGAAATCATAATATTATATAATATTTATGATAAAAATGCAATCATCTGGCTATAGAATTATCACTTTAATAATTAAATATAAGAATACAAAACAAAAATAAATGAGATAGATGTTCATGTTGATAGTATGGATTCAACGAACATTCAGAAATGTATAGTTCAAACTTTACCTAACAATTAATGTGGATTTAGCATCTCGCAGGACAAGGAAAAAGGTGGGGGGGAAGAATATTTTTATTTTTATTTTTAGAAAAAAGAAGAAATTATAGAAAAGCAAATTTCCATGTTGTAATTGGTGAAATGGTACAAATATTATTCTGGTCGACACCCCCACTCTCATGAATCAATCGCCACACAAACAAACTCGTACTATACTTGATTAAACCCAATTCCCCCCCAAAATATAAACGCATTATCAACACATAATCGAATTAAAATCATATCGTATTAATCTAATTATGTCCATACTTTTTTTTTTATTTCATTCTATTCAAATAATAAAACCCAATTAAAAAATAATCAAACTAAATTAATCTAGTATCTCATGTAATATGATATCTTTTAATAATGATAGAGAGAATTACAAAAAAAAAATAATGAATTTTATTTTTTTCTATAATAATATGAATTATTTTGAAGATTTTATAAAAATAATATTTTTTTTTCTCGTAAAAATTACAATAAATTTATATTAAATGATATTTTTATTGATATTTTGTTTAGAAAAATTTTCCATGCCATTGAAAGACGTCTCTGAAATTTGGATCAAATGGGTTACTTTTCCCTTAGATTGGGTAATCCTATTCGAAAAAATTATTGATTATAAGCTTGTACGATCACTCCAAAGAATACATACATATATATGGCGGAACCAGCACCGGGGCACGGATGGATTTCTGCCTACTAGCTGCTTACCCTTTTAAAGTCCTAACAGGTAAACTAAGTTTTTAGCCCCCCTTGATTGAAGCCCCCCTTAATGGAATTTCTGGCTCCGCTATATATATATATATATATATATATATATATATGGGGTCTCTGTATTTACCTAAATATTACAAGTTAAGAGTGTCCGAATTTAATAATTATGGGTGCATGGATGAAATGACAAAACAAACGTATGTTGGAAAGACATGCATCACATATTTATGTGGCTTGTGACTCTTTTTGCTTTAGCCAATATTTCTTGTGATTCCTTCCTCTATATATATATTCAATGATGTGGTACGATGCTACCTAGCTATTGATTCCTTTCTTTATTGCTTCATTTAGACTATAGTTTATGCTTCTTTATATCCTATATCATATTGCCAAATATTATATAAATATCAACCATCTTCTTTAATATAGCCTGTCCGTATTTATTTATTTATTTATTTATTTGAATTAATTCAATTAATACGAATTCTGATTGAAAGGGGAGAGATGGATTTTATAATATAATATAATAATATAATGATAATAATTTGTCACAGAAAGCAAGAGGATCATAGAAGAGATTTTCCTTTGTGGTAGTGGGTAATAATGGGGTCCAACAAATATATGTTATATAGTAATCACTTTATATTATCCCTTTGAATTAACTGAATGCTCCAAATGCTGTGTTTGTCTTCTTCTTATTTTAGCTTGGCCCTATATTATTCAACTCTCTTTTAATCACACTGCCCATTCTTATTTTTATAATTACATTAGTGTATAATAATAATAATAATTATTATTATTATTATAAAGTTAATCTTGTTGCTTATAACAAAACAAAATATGCAATTTATAACTAATTTTTTCAAAATGTAGGCAATTTAATTAAAATGATCGAAATTAATGAATTGTTATATAGTTAAATTTTAATTATTTTTTATTTGAAAATTAAATATTATTGTAATTATATAGTAGTTAATGAAAAAATCAATATAAACATAATAATATTTGATAAAGATCAATCAATTTATATTATTATAGGATTATAGAAAATGAATAGAATTTATAAAAGAATCGATCAAATGGGAATTACGAAAAGTACAAGAAAGGAAAATTGTCAACCGAGTCATTGAGGAATTACATAATAGAAAGATCATAGTCCAAACGAAAATGATGGAAATGGATGGCAATTGATATATCAAAATCAGGAGCTCATAATGATATTTATTAAATAAAATATAGAATTAGTGTCAAGAAAATGGAGAAATGGAAAATGATAATGGTAAAGAAAGGAAGGAACAAAAAGCACCTTCATGGGACCCTGAGCAGACCAATAGATGTGATTTTCATCTTTCTCCCAACTGCACTACACTATTCTTCTTTCACATCCTTGCTTTCTTTCTTGCTTGCTTTCTTTCTTTCTTTCTTTTCAAGCCCCCCACCATTTATTGTTTCTTCCATTTATTGCTAAAAGAGAAAAGATACGCTCAAGAATTTTTCTCAGGAGGAAAATTTTTAATCATGGCAAGCGACAAAACTAAAGAATTTGGTGAAGGGTGCTCGCGATCGGCAGCAGGAAGTGAGATTGTTGCCGCCCATCAACCGGCTCCGTTGAGTCGGTATGAGTCGCAGAAAAGGAGAGACTGGAACACTTTTGGACAGTACTTAAAGAATCAACGCCCTCCGGTTTCTTTATCTCAGTGTAATTGGAATCATGTCCTTGATTTCCTTAGGTATCTTGACCAGTTTGGAAAGACCAAGGTTCATTTACATGGGTGTGCGTTTTTCGGACAACCTGATCCTCCAGCTCCTTGTACTTGTCCTTTAAGGCAAGCTTGGGGAAGCCTCGATGCCCTAATCGGACGGCTTAGAGCTGCTTATGAAGAACACGGGGGATCACCGGAGACTAGTCCTTTTGGAAATGGTGCTATTCGTGTTTATTTACGTGAAGTAAAGGAGTGTCAAGCTAAGGCTAGAGGAATTCCATATAAGAAAAAGAAGAAGAAGAAGAAGAATCAAATTATTATGCCAAGAGAAGATGCAAAGCCCTCACTGCTGCCACCTTAAAAAGACCAACTAAAATGGTATTAATTCTTGCTTTAGCTAGATTAGTTGTTTCATTAATTTGCCACTGAAAATACCTCTATCTTAAAGATGCAGAATGCAGAAATTCGATAATCTAAACAGTAACTAACACGAACCAACAAAATCCTACTCTGAAAATGGAATATATGAACCATAAATTGCACATAAAATCTGTGTTGGCAAGAGTTCAAAGAAATTTGAGTTCGGTTCAAAACACCGAAACGATTAAATGATCAAACCTGTTTGTACGTGGGCTTGTTTCCATCATAAACCCTAGCAAACCCATATCCTGAAAACCCTAATCTTGATCGGGACAATAGAGTTTAGAACTGTGGTTTTTGATATGGCATTACCTTCAAGAAAGAGTTGACAACTGTGCTTTTAGCCTCGTTTATATGAAATGCTATGATTGGACTTGAAGGAATGAAAGAATAGTATGCTCTCTTTGATGTCATAGAACTTACTGTTTATATGGGTTTCCAAATTAAAATAAGAGTGGATTCGTTCACTTTTCTTTTGGTTTTTAGCTCTTTTTGTGATTTTTTGTGCTCCCCATGAATGCCCATGTTCAAATATAGCATTGAACAACAGTTCTGTCGTATTAAATGAACTAAAATAATTATTTTTGTGACTAACTATACAAATATCGTGAAGCAGAAAACACATATAATAAGAGTCATACTCCTTGCATTATTAGTCATAAATTTCTAGATATATTATATGCATTGCTATTCTTAAACAGCAGTATCTTCCCTACCAAACCATTTCCCTTACTTGAGTTCTAAGTTCAGTCATTCTAGCTATAACCCTGGTTTTTCTCATATAGATTTGTCAAATGGTTTTATGCACGATTGTTTTCTCTCTCTTTCCTTTTCCTTTTACAACGGCGAGTGGATCCTGATACAACCTGAACTAATGCAAGAAGGTTTTTTATGGTTTGGCGTCTTTAGTTGTCATGAAAGTCATCTTTGTGCTTATTACTACTAAGAACCACAAGTTTTATATCTAACCGGACGATGATTGAACCTTAACGTATATGAACGCAGTTGTGTCAAGTAGAGTCCGGCCATCATGGCATTGTATTTCACTAGGAAGAAAGAATCTAAAAAGAAAGGGATTTTTTGGTTTAAGTATTGGAATGTTATGTGTAAATGAGCGATGAGGAAATCCATGCCGGAACGATACGAGGAAACTGCAAGGGGCTCCTTGTTCCAGGTTTTGATGTTTTAGGTTAAGATATGGTGTCTGTTCTATGTACGTGTCTGAACATTAACTAGTCATTATTAATTAGATCGTGTGAATATAATTATATATATATATATATTAATTTTTATTAAATATTATAATTATATAAATTTTTATTGATAGTATATTAATATTTATTCGTCAGCTATTCACTTGGAAAATTTATCAACATAATCCATTATAAATTTTAAAATTAATAAAAATAAAAAATTTATTATAATATTAGTTATGATTATGTTATCGATAATTAAGTGTAGAAAAAAGAAAACAAGGAAGAACCGAAGCAAATGCTGATATTAGTTCCATTGATTAAAAAAAATGGAATTCACTTTGTATCTTTTTTTTTTTAAATAAACTTTAATATTTAAATTATATCTATTTATTTTATTCATAAGTAAAAATATTAACTAAGATTATATTTGAAAAAACCAATTATTTAGATAGTTATTTATTTTAGTAATTAATAGTTACTTTAATTATGATTATTTATTAATTATTTATGAATTTTATTTAACAGCTTAAATTCTTGATATGGTATTAGAGTCCATAAAATCTAAATATCTAGAATTTAATTCATGAATATTTACGTAATTAAAATATTCAACAAAATCAGCTAACAAAATATTAAAAACTATACTCTAAAAGCTAAGTGGGATAGTTTTTAAGAATACAACAAAAACTATCTTTTATTTCAGTTGCCGCAGCCCTCCGGCTACTGTGGCATTAGGGTCTTGTTCAAGCCTTACCGGTTCAAACCCCACCTCTATTCCCTTCGGCATTTCCCAGGTAGCAACTCTTGACAAATGAAGTTCTCGCCTGATACTTGAATCAATCTCAAGATTTTGAACCAATAATGTAATGTGGACTTTCTGATACCAGAAAAAGGAGAACAGAACCGGAAAGGAGCTAGCCAGTATGAGTTTCCGCTGCAAAGAGGGCAAGGCGAGGTGATGTCTGCCTGCCCCCAGAGAGAGGGCAAGGCGCCCGCACCGCATGAACGTAGCTCAGTTGGTACTCGGGTGGGTGTTGAAATACTAAGAGTCCACGGTTCGAGTTTTGGCAGCCGCAGTGTAGGAGTCACATTCTCTGGATGGGCTCCTTGTGGGCACCAAGACCACGAACCTCTATCTAGGAGGTTACTGGGTACCATGATTTACCCCTCCACAACTGTTCGTGCTCGGGTGTGGGGGCTGTTGGGATGAGGGCATCACCTTTAGATACCAAGGGCAAGGCTAGGAGATGCCTGCCCCCAGATGTTGAAATTCCATTAGTTTACCTTCATGTAAACATTGAAGTTCATAGGGAAAAGTGATTATAATTCCTGGGTACAAGTCGTCGTTTTTAGAGAAATATGGCCTAGTACTTGGCTTCACATAGTTACAGTTTAAGCATGATTCGTATCCTCTGACGTAAAACACTGATGTAACAAGTCATCATGGCACAAAATAATTGTATTATTAGCTAATTTAACATAAAATAATTTGATTTATATTTTCATATATCTATATAATATAAATTATAATAAAGGATTTATCACTTTCAATAAAATTTATACCCTCTCATTTACTTTGTATTTAATCAACTTAATATATATAGAAAAATATAAATTGAATTTGATATAACAAAATTCATATAAAAAAAATTTAAATTTTTTAGTTAAATATAAATAATTAAAATTAAATTATGAGATAAATATCTGTTAAAATTAAAATTAAAATTTAACTATTTTCATGATCTGAAAAATTACCCCATTGGTAGATAATCTTTAGGACTGCAGTAGTACTGCAATCCCAATACCATGGAATCTAATACATAGTAGTACCCGAAAAGTGAAAAAAAGGCATGAAAGCAGCCGAAAGCAAATGCTTGATTGGTTTTCTTTCTGCATATTGTCTAGGATGGTATGTTCTGAGTTAGAGAAATTTCCGGATATTCAGCTTTGATCTTTATGTATACATACGTTGACTGTTCATCACATGGCCATCATTTGCAGTAGGGTCTCTAACATACATGCTTGGCATAGATTTCTTTATTATTTAAGGTTAGATCATCCATCATCCAAAGAAAAGCATATCAAATGCCTTCAAGCTATAGATGCTGAAATTTTCATGCATATAAAAGCCTTTGCTTATGTCGTGAAACTCGTGCAGGTCACAGGAGAGCAGGCCAGTTGGATGATCACGGGGCAAGTACTGAAGTTTTGTCAAGTCTCTACATCTGGGAATTATATATATATATATATATATGAATATATATAGGCTCATGATTAGCTACTTCCCATACAAATAATGATGATAAAGGATTTGTGGGTAGCAGCAATCTGCTATTTGCTTTGAAATGTTCGTAATGCCGCCTTCATCTTCTGTTAGAAGTTAACTTCGAAAGCTCGATCGGTCCTCTCTCTATATGCATATTCTATATACATCATTTCCTCTGCCGAAAACAGAATTAACAGTGAAAATGGCATTAAGCCCTCTGCCATGAAATGATAATTTGCATTATCATCATCTATTTGAAACTTTGATCTCTACTATTAAATTATTATAAGAATTATTTATAAAAAAAAATAATAATCAAATTAATAAGATTAATTTATTTTCATTTTAAATAGAGTACAAATGTATATGAATCATTATCTCATTTATAATCTATTAGCTAGCTAATGAAAAATAAATTAATAAATCATACTTTTTATTTAAATTAATAAATTAGGAAAGTATCTATCTATCTAAAAATTTTAAATCTTGGCTCTATGAATCTGCAGTTATCATCAAATTATATTAACATTTAAAATATTTTATTTATAAATCATTATTTTTATATTTAATCAGCCATGTAAAATACGTATAAATTG
Source organism: Dalechampia spathulata (assembly GCA_948192965.1). NCBI lineage: Eukaryota > Viridiplantae > Streptophyta > Magnoliopsida > Malpighiales > Euphorbiaceae > Dalechampia > Dalechampia spathulata. The sequence continues at coordinate 16,254 of CANYBF011741939.1, read as the reverse complement.
ATTTTATAAAAAAAAGATATAATATAGCTACAAATTAAGTTTATTAAATATATAATGATTAAATTTATTATACGTAAATTCAGTTTTAAAAAAAATACGTAAATGTAATTAACTTAATTAATTTATAATTTTATATAATAAACTCAACCAATCAAAAATTTTTATATATATCGATTAAAAATTTAACAAAAATTGATACGTTTTTAAATTTATATAACAGATATCTCGATTAGTAATTTTTGCATGAAGAGTATAATTTAGAATTAAAAAAATTAATATTTATGGAGGAAAAAAAAAATTACAATATTCGAAAAGGGTCTAATATTTTTTTTAAAAAAAATGAAATAAAAAATAATATTCTGAAATTCAAATCGACGTTCATGGAGAGAGCATATGGTAAAAATGGGCCTTAGCCCAAAATCAACCAAATAAAATGAAAAAAAAAAAAGGAAATTATGTTAAATATGATATTTTGAACTATATTTACTGAATTTATATAATTTTAAGATAATTTTTACTATATTGTTATTTATTTTAAATGTAATATTATTAAATATGTAGTCTTCAAAAAATATATTAAGTAAATTGTTATTAAAAAGCTGTTAGGATTAAAAATAATAATATATATAAAAAAAGAGAGAGTAAGGAGTAGAGTTAGTCAGGACTAGTTCCAAACGGAAAGACCAAAAAAGAGAAAAGGAAACCGGGTGTTTGGCGGGCACCAGAAACAAATCCCGATGACGCTAACATTTGGATCGCCTCTCTTTACTCCACGCGCTATCTCTCCTCCCGGCGACCTTTCCTTTCAAGGTTTTATTTCCTTTTTTTTTTTTCCTCTCTTCTCTCACCCCCATTCCTCCGGCGCCTCTCCGTTTCCGTTTATTTCTCCTTCGTCTTTTTTTTTTTTGCTGGCCAGAGATTGCTTTCGCTCTCTCTCTTCGACCCCTTTCTCTCCCTCGTTTTCTTATTACGGAGAAGTTTTAATATTTCTGAAACCTAACCTAGCCCCTGAAATTACTTTCGCCATCACCTGAGCATGGGAGACCTAACGGAATCGGTGACGCCGTTGTCCACTCCTCATTCTCGTCCTTTGCCTATGCGTGAAGATTGCTGGAGCGAGGAAGCTACGGCTACTCTTGTTGACGTATGGGGTCGTCGTTACTTGGAACTTAATAGAGGTAATCTGCGTCAAAAGGATTGGCAAGAAGTTGCTGATGCTGTTAACGCTAAACATGGTCATACGAAGAAAACTCGCCGCACTGATGTTCAGTGTAAGAATCGAATTGATACGATCAAGAAAAAGTATAAGATTGAGAAAGCTAGGGTTACGGCTTCTAATGGTACGTTAACGTCTTCTTGGCCGTTTTTTGATAGCTTAGATGCTTTGATTGGATCTAATCTTTCTGCTAAAAAACTACAACTCCAAGAACAAGCTTCTCCATCACTTTCTCCGTCTCCTCCGGTTGCTCTTGCCGTCATTTCGGCTTACAGGAGGACTCCGGTTTCTGCGTCTACCCCTCTTCCATCTACAGCAGTAGCGTTGCCGCAGAAAAGGCAGCTGGATGATGGGTATTTTAGGCGGCATTATTCGGCGGTGGCTGCTGCAGCAGCCGCGGCAGAGGCGGAAACAGAGAGTGAAGATGAGGAGGAGGAAGAGGAGGAGGAAGAGAAAGAAATCGAGGAAAATGATGGGGAATTAGAGGGAATTAAGAAATTAGCGAAAGCGATAGAGAGATTTGGGGAGGTGTACGAAAGAATGGAATGTCAAAAGCTAAGGCAAATGGTGGATTTGGAGAAACAGAGGATGAAATTCGCTAAAGATTTGGAGATGGAAAGAATGAGGATTTTTACCGACACGCAGATTCAGCTTGAGAAGATCAAGAAAGGCAAGCCGTCTGCATCTAACTATTATTGATTTCTTAGTTTTTGTGTAAATTTCTATCCCTGTTGTAAGGTTTAAGAGATTACATTTAACTGATTTTAATTGTTATTGCTATTACAGTTATTGCGGATCTGTTCCTTAATTGCCAACACTAGACAATTTTGATTGCTAGTATCATGGATAGGAAAATGGAAATTAACATTTTTTATGAAAATTTTGGATGTTAGATGTTAAGATGAGATACATTTTCAATCTATTCGCTAAACTTCTGCTGCTTGTTATCTCAAGATTGGACTTTTATGTGTGACATTGAGATCCTATCCTGGAATTTGATAACTAATGTAAGGATAGGTTCCAGGGGCCAAGAACTTTGTTGAGACCATTCTACGAGTTACTTTATCCTGGTTCACGTATTTGATTCTCCTTCATTTCAAGTAGTTACAAGTGTCTGAATCCAAAGACCCAATTGCTCAACAGCTATAATTCTCCAATTTGTTGCTGCGTAACGTGTAAGCAAATGAGATGAGGGCCTTGAATCTTCTTACCTGAAGCTCATTGTATTGTTGATGCAGATTAGTTGCAACATGTTTTAATTATTTCATACAAAAATGTTCAGGATGATGGTCATGAGTGTATCTGTATCATGCATATTATCGATTGCTACTTCCTGCTGGGACAAGGAGCTTTGAGGGAGTATTTCCTGTGCTTGTGTAGGAATCCTGTTACTTCTAAGTTATGAGGCTGTTCTACAAAAGTATCAGACCTTTTATATGCAATTTTTATTGCAGATGATTTATACGTGTATGAGAAGCATAAGTTTCTCATACCATAAATTTTTTTAGGCAACCTTCTAATACAACATAAATAGACATGAAAAATATGTTTTGTGAATCTCTAACCTGAGAATAAAGTGAATCATTTAATTTTCCAAGAGCACAGGAGAGTAAATCCGTGTATCCATATGGATGTTGTTTTTATGTTTTCTGGCCCTGATGTTGAACTGTTTAATGCACATTATTTGTTAAGTTGAGGTTTTTTGACTAGGTTATGCGTTGTATTTTAGGTGGCATGTGATGCAACAGACCTAGCAATCATGTCTTGGCAAATTGGCCTGATCCTTCTCTAGTTATGTGTGCTATTTACCTCCTAGACTTTGATGCTATATCTTAGTACTATATTATTGCATCTTCGGTGCAAATTCCAGTGATGGTGAAAGTGGCGTTATGCTGGCTTTTATTATACTGAGGTTAACTTCTCTGAAGAGTTTTCGAGTCCTGTTGATGAAAATTGGAATTGGAGAATCGGCGATCACATTCATGCAAGTGGTTGGGATTTGAATTTGACATATTGAATTCTCTCTTCAGCAACAAGAAACCTGTGGTATGTAACTGTGGGAGAATGGAGGGTTCCAATGTAAATAGGTCGTGTGGCAGTGTGGTAAGTATAAGTTGAGATTTCAATGCTTAATAAGTGTTATTTGATTACAGCAAAGGGCATTCTGGTTTAATGGTCTTAAGTTCCTTTCTTTTAGAGTGGGATTCATGATTTGTTTTAGATGGTGAAACCATGGGAAAATTTTAGAGGGTAAGAGGTAGTACCTATTTGTTGGATTCTAAGAGATCACTTTCCGGTGTGATGTGTTCAATCATCAATAACAGTCTTGTGGATGCTTTGTTTATCTAGTGCGAGGTGAGGCTGGGGTTGTGATTTGCGTTTAGTCGATATGTTCAGATATGAAGAGAGAATCTCTCTGGAGGATGGCATTTGAGAATAGCCGCTTGGATGAAGGTAAAAGGAAACCAACTGGTTCACAATAATCATGTTGTCATTCTGACTTGCAATCTTTAATTTCCAAAACAAAAACTTGGGATATTTAACGGGCAAAGTTACTTGAGCAGGATGGGTAATTCAAAGTAATCTCTCCAAACAAGACATGAGAGTACCTTTTACCTATTCAGATGGCTCGTCTAGCACTCGCACCCCAGCTTCTCTACCTTGCCAAGTTCTAGGTACACTCAAACCCACGTTTGAAAAGAAAGACGAGAGCAGTTTAAGGTACATTTTGAACTTTAAGCATGTACACTAATAAAGGTACACATGAAAAAGACCGTATTTTATAATTTTTCATTCACCTTTGCTAGGAAATATGCAGCTCATCTAGATCTTTTTGCGTATGTTCTGTATTTGGGCCATGCTCCTTGCGTTATGTTCTCGACTCTAAAGTCTGATGTCAAACCATTATCCACAACATTTTGATGATGATCATTCACTCCCTTTTCATGTTCTTCTCCTTCATTGATGGCAATGGTCCATGTTCTAATCAATACTCGACCATTGTCCCATACAAATGAAAGCATTTCTTTACCTTGTGCATCCTCACTTCACTTGTATGTCGGCAAACAATGGACAATTGAAACATTACAAGACGGTTGTTACCATATGTTTCTTCTTTGAAAATAACAGAACATTTCTAATATTTAAGAAAAGAACCCTAACTTTCCTGACATTTGAATTTGATTCTAATTGAATGTCACTATTCAAACATCAAAACATAACAATAGTGTTGAGATTTAGTAGTTATTTATTTTATATTCATTTTATACTGCTGGTATTTTTGAATTTTAAAATTCTGATATTTCTTTTAGAAAATAGAAATCAGATATTTTAAAAGTTAGGAATAAAAAAATCAACCTAAAAAGAGAGGCTGTGGTTGGAACTAGGGCTGTGTGACAAGCAGTGGCTTTAATATTGGATTAGATTATCTATTCCAATGATGATAAAGTTGTGTCAACTTTTCATTGCCCAGATGGTGGGACTGACTACACACAAATGGAATTGAAATTTCATTTTGGCGATTACTTTTTCTATGAAGCTGCAGACTACCCACTGGAAATTACCTTTACAGATGCTGTTGCTAGCATCTAATCATCATCTACCAGAGAATGAATCAAATCCTTGAAAAGGGCATGCCTATGTATTAGTTGCCAGCCCACTTGTGAGTGCTTGCTATGTCTAACGGTGAACAAAGTGTATTGTTTATTCTGCTGCGGTGGAAAGCAATGTGGGGACTAATATTCCATTCACCTCATTTTGATCATCTTAGCATAAATCTTACATAGATTGGAAAAATAAAAAATTATATCAATTGTGGGTACTTATAATATGTTTATAAATATTAGATATATATTAAATTTACGTAGATTTGATTCATTTTGATACATGCGTAATCTATAACTAGTATCCGGTCTTGTTTAATGATACTTGTCGAGGTTTTTGGAAATAATAATAATTGGTGTGTCCAGATATTTTCCATGCAACATGGAGCAGTAGAATGTCCTGCATATCTTGAATTAGATTTAACATGTGCATGCAATAATCATGCATCTCAATCATCTTTCCATTATTGTTGAAACCTTTAATGCTTGATACTTGCTTATACCTAAAATGGGATCTCTTCATCTCTCCTTAACATTCTCTGATATCCTGCATTCTTTTTGTTCGTCTATGAATTTTGGATCTTTCAAAATTATCATGATCTTGAGAGAATGCATCTTCGTCAATTTTGATTTTCTTTAAATTGCTCTGCATACACTCGAAGAAATAAAAATTTGAAGAAGAAAAGGACCCTAATGGATAATGAAGAACCTAAGAGAAAGAATCAACCCAAGGAAAGGAAAAGAAATGGAAATGATTGAATAGAAATGAACAACACTCATTTGCATTAACCATCATTTGATGTTTCAGAAATGCTATCTAAGTGAGGTCTCCATACTCCAACACGGCCTCTTCTACGTTCTCGCTGAGTTGATACTTTCTCCGATAGAATCTCACTCAAATACCTATCAGATGTAGCAAGATTTGTCGTCACTGAAATGGAGTTGGAACCATTATTATTGTTATTAGCGTTCTCTCTTCTTTTTCTTCTGCCATTGCTTGAAGTTCTTGATCGTTGATTATTATGAGTTTCTGCTGCGGCTGTCTTGGTTTTCTTCTCCTGCGGTGTTGACGCCGGAACAGGCATGAGAAAATAGATCTTCCCACGTTGAAGCTCAGCGTCAGGTGCGACTGTAACAATCTTGGGGACACCATCGTCATGGGAAGGTGAAGAAGAAGAAGGTTTTTTCAAGACATGTTTAGGGTAAGCTTTCATGATCTCACTTGCACGGATTGTGCCACTGATTTCTTCTACTCGACCATTAGAGTGTACTATTCGAATCACGTCCAGAGCTCCACATGGTAATATGCAAGATATACAGCATCTGATCGTGCTCTTCATCGCCATCGTTCTCTGTGAATCTTTCACATTAAAAAAAAAAAGGACTTGAAAGAAATGCAGAAACATACAGGAGAAAAGAGAAGACAAAGGGCTAATTTAGTTAATATATCATCTTTTCTGTATTTTTTCTCTTTATCATGGTTATCGATATATCAATATATGCCAATATATATCTTAATATATATGTATAAGGAAAAGAAAGGAGTGGGAACCCGTCACTGTTGATAGAATTTTGTATTAAATGATGGTTGTTTTCTTGTTATACTTGCATATAGTTTTACGTTCTTCTTATACTCATATACCATCCATCAATAATACAAACCTTTTCGAGAATTATGATTCTCATCTTTCCTCGGTTCTGTGGGTGTGGGGAGGAGGGAAGGGAGGGATTTCTGAAGGAATGCTTGGGATCATGAAATCAAATCACATGAATAATTGCACCTTCACTTGGTGTACTTTTGAGTTTTGGGTCCATCCTTCACCAAGTTCGATAACTTTTTCCTCTTTTTTCAGGGGGTTGGATTTGCAAGGTTGGCTTGGAGCTGGGTGGCTGGCTGCCTGGCTGGGTAGCCTTGGACTGACACATGCTAGTCCATGATTGGGATGGCCTAGCCTAGCTAGTAAACAAACACATGAATCACCCCTTTTTTGCAAGTGGGTTAGATGCAAGAACCTTGTGTTTTAAATCAAGATTTGACATTTGACGTATATCAGAATTCCGTTGAACCAGCGGCCACTGAGATTAGGTGGACTGGCTCATGAAGTATGGGGTTCTTCATCGGGATGAAGAGACTCCAAACGTATTCCGTTCCAAACCCACCTGCCCATTAATATTTTAATATTATATTTGGCAGTATTAAACTTTTAAATTATATTATTTTTATAATATTTAAAATAAAATAATATTTAGATATTAAAAGAATTAATAAAATTTTCTTAATAAATAGTTATTTTAATCTTTAAAGCAATTCAATAGATCTTTTTAAATGGTTCAATAATCATATAATGAGCAATCCAATTTTTACAATATAATAAAAAGATAATTCATTTTTATATTTTTACGTACAAAATCAATTTTTTTTTATTAAATATGTAAATCGATTATTTATAAATTTTTAATAAAATGTATAGTTATTTAAATATTTTAATCCATAAAATAATGCATGTGGGCTATGATTTTCATTGGAAAATGAGGTTTGATTTTTGATTTATTATTGTTTGTATTATTAAGTAGTTTGGCATATGGGACTATTAAAAAGGTTATTTTTCAAAATCATATAAATAGAACCTTATAATAATTATAATATATGGTTCCAATTAAATGTCTTCAATAAATAATTATTTTATTTTATTTTATCAAAATGATTTGATGAAGTACTTAAAACTGTAACCCAATCAATTCCATCTTTAGTAATGTCCCATCACATAAGTGGCCCCACCAATTAAATGGCTGAGATGTTATGTTACTGTGAGCAGCATGTAGAGGATCGATGCATGGTGGCTGGCTAAAATCCTTTTTCACAAAATTCCAATTCTATTCCTTTTAATTTGGGATATTTTCAAAAGTAGCAGGTGATAAATATTTTTTCTCAACTTTGCCGACTATCATTGTTTTTTACAAAAATACCAGATTTTGTAAAAATCATATCAACTTAATATAAATAATATCAATATAAACAATATATGTATCCACTGAGATATTGATGAAAAGTAGATATTTTTAAAAGAAAAACTTAAAATACTTTAGTTTTAAAAAAAAAAGATAGATTTGAAAAAAAGAGCTTTTAGACCGGGATTTTTAAAAATACAAAATAAAAAATTGCCTTTGTAATTATTCCTTTTTAATTTTTAAAAGTTTTAAGAAAACTATATATTATTATATTGTGAAGTTTTAATATCTTAACTATATATATAATCGTAATTATATCAGTAAAAAATAAAAAATAAAAATAAAAATTATTTTTTTGAAAAAATATTATCCAAAAAGAAATTTATACAAAAATATTTTATTTCTATATAAATATTAATTTTTATCTAATATAAGTCTTTTAAAATACAAATACCAACCTTTATTTTAAAATTTTATATTTTATTCAATATTAAAGATAATATTTATCTAAATTATTTTTTATTAAAATATAAGTAATTAATAGATAATATTCATAATATCAAAAGAATATAACAAAAATATGACATATATTAAACTATAATTAAATAATTTTAATTAAAATATAATATAATTAAATAAATTAAAAAATTAAAAAATATAAATTTGTTATAAAAAATTAACTAAAATATCAATTTATCCTAAATTATTGTAAATTTCAAGCTAAATAATAATAAAATTTTTATTATTAATAATTTTTAATGAAAATAAAAATTTTTAATTTAAGTAATTGTAAATATATTAATTTATTTAAATAATAAATATCATAATCTAAAATTTTTTATTTTAATGTAATTAACATAGGAATATGACAATATATTTTTAACATATTTTATAGTTATTTGCATATTTTTCAAGAAAATTTTTGAAAAAATAGATATTACATATTTAATTTTTTAAGTTCTTTTCAATTATATAATCTTAAAATCATTAGATTGTGCAAATATTATCTCGACATAATTTTAAAATATCTCTTATTCATATATGAGATTGAATCATTTACTCGTTCAATTAAAAGTATGTTAAGAGTCATTTCTTATTTGTGTTCTCTCTAACATCAATGATTTTCATTGATTTTCATTGATACTAAATATCTCGATTAATGATTAATTAAATAATAAAGACTGACATATGATACATTTATATTAATAATGCACATACATCATTTATATTTTTTATTTTTAAAATACAATGGCAAAAAGATTATTTACACTTTGTATTAAATATAATCTTTAATTTTAGATACATTGCTTTTTATTTATTTTATGCTAATTTGTTACAATTTTCAAATTTTAATACGGATTATTTTAATTTACAAATTTCATCATTATTTTTTAAATTTGTTTAATAAATTTTATCTTATCATAAAAATAAGATAAATTAATTAGATTACAGCAATTTTAAATAATTTTTTATTATAATTGAATATTAAGTTACATGTAAGATTGATAATGTTGACAATATGAAAAGTATGTTCTTCAAGTTGTATTAAAGGAAATTCATATTCTAAATATTTATTTTCAATATTGAATATAATATTTGAGATATTCATATATTTTTAAAAAGTATAAATTTCATATATAACATATATATATATATATATATGTCTTTTACAAAAATTTCTCATTATTTTTGTATTTTTATTAAAAAGGTTAACGTTTATATATTGTAAATATTTAATCTTTTTTCTACATATTTTTTTTTAAAAAAAAACCTTAAAAGTATTTTCAATTGTATCATTATTAATAAAAGTATTTCTTCTCCACAGCCTCTGTTTATGTTAATGTGTTAGATCATACCCAAGCTTATTATCTTATGGGTATTTTAAGAAAATAAAAATATTTTTATTTTATAATTATCATTTTAAATAATCTTTAAGTTTCATAAAAAAAAATTAATGAATTTTTGTTTTAAAATTAAATAAAATTGATATTGGATGTTCTAATTCTACGCTATATCTTTAATAACCTTTGAAAATAATTATTTGCATAATTTGTTTTATAATTTTTTAATGAAATCTCAATATTTTAAAGGAATTTCTTCATTTTTGAAAATTCATCCTCGTTTAATAAATAATGCAATAGAAAACACGATACGATAAAGACGTTTAATATCAGCTTATTGCTTAATCAAATAATAATCAGCAAGTGGTTTTTCCAGGATGAATGTTAAGAGCAGACATCACTTCCTGAAGGCTGATGGGTTTTCAAATCCATAGATGAAATTAGATTATAATACCATGGAAAAAAAATAAAACATTGAAAACACATGGCCAGGGTTGATGTTGTTAAAATAATATATAGATGGCATGTTGACAACATTTAACACAACTTTATTATTATTATTATTATTATTATTGATTTGATGGCATATTAAAATAATATATAGATCACTATTGATTATCTTGATACCAAAAAAAGGTGATTCACTCATCCAGAAGGCTCTCATACCCGAGCCCGAACAGTTGTAAAGGGGTAAATCATGGTACTCAACGGCCTTCTAGATGAGAGGTCAAGTACTTAGTGCCCATAAAATTTAAACCTTGGACCTTGATACTAAATCTACTACCCAAGTACCAACTGAGCTACGCCCATCCGGATTAGTGATTATCTTAAGTGGAAAATAAAGGTAAGATGCTTGTATTCATTCTTTTCTTTTATGCAAATATATATTATTCAATATTTCAAATTGCATCCACTTTTATTGGCATTCAGATTTTTTTTTGACTCTTTTTTTCTTAATTTAATCATGAATCTTTTAGTTTAGAATATATAATTATAATTATAATTAATATTACTTTATTTTCATAAGTAATCTTAGTAAAAATGATTTTAAAAAATAGTAGTTTAGTATTTGAATCAAGGATATATTTAAGATGATAAATACAACATAATATAATTTAAATGATTGAAAATTATTATTAAAAATTTTATAAAATAGAAATTTTATTTTCATTATATTTATTAATTTAGCAAAAAATATGAATGCAAGCATTTCAATTATTTTACGAGAAGTGAATTTTTATTAAAATCACAGTAATAAAGGGCTAGAAAGAGCCTTACAGAAATAGAAGTCCATCAATGGACAGAAACACAAGCGAAGGGCACAGATCAAGCACACAGAGCTCGAAGAAGAAACAGACAGAACCGCAATACAAAGACGAAATAGAATTAAAGCCAAGCTTATCAGCTCATGACGTAATTATACTGATGATGCCTTATTCAAACTGATGATTGTCTTTTTTTTTTTTTTTTTCTTGTTCTTTTCTTCTTATGATTTCTAAGGATAAACCTCAATCAGAGACCTTACTCCAAGTAAAGGAGTGATCTTGTAGTGACTGAAACCGGCCTCTTTGAATAGTCTTTCCCATTCTTTCTCCGTTCTTTCTGTTCCGTTAACCACAAGCATCATCAGTATGTCGAATAACAGCTTTGTCTCTGTTACTTCGTCTTGCTTTTTCGCCTCATCCACCACTATATCTATCACTATCACCTTTCCTTCTTTCCCTTTGCTCGCAATTGCTTCTCTGCAATTCTTAAGAATTCTTATGCATTCCTCGTCATTCCAGCAATGCAATACTAGCTGCCAACATTCCATTTTCCAAGACATCAGCATCAAGCAATAAATATATACTTTTGAGCAAATAATGAGAGGAGAAGGATATATTCAGAAGTGTACCTTAAGTATGGCGGCATCCGCAGAAGGAACATGCTTAAACATGTCACCTGGAACGTATTTTAAGCTGTCAGTGCTTTCTAAAGCACCAACGACCTGTGGGCGATCAAGAACTGAATACTGCATATGAGGGAAATTTGCGGAAATGACTTTGCCAAGAGATCCATTGCCGCCACCCACATCAACAACCGAATTCAACCCTTGGAAGATTTGCTTACAGTCACCGATGACCAAGTTCATCATTCTGGAATCACTCGCCATGGCTTCATTGAAAACCTGGTTGTATTCAGGATGGGCTTCATTGTATTCCCAGAAAGCCATCCCATGAGCTTGATCGTATACTGTGTCAAGCTTGTTGTTTCTAAGCCAATCTCCCAAGTAGTGACCTGAAGCAACATAGTCTGGCCAAAGCAATGCAATAACAAAAGAGGACAAGCAATTAGGGTTATCTTTAACAAGCAACTTGGAAGATAGAGTTAAATCATAGGCTTCTTGACCATCAGAAGTTTGTGTGGTGATAAAGAAGCCTGAATAGACCAACATCCGCATAAGTCTATACAAGCAAGTGGTTTTTCCAGGATGAAGGTTAAGAGCAGACACCAATTCCTGAAGGGTGATGGGTTTTCCATGGTTTTGGATAATGTCTGGAATTCCAAGCTGAACTGAACATTTAAGACACATAGAATTGATGTTGTTAAAGATGTGATTGTAGATGTGGGTTTGAGCTTGCAACAACTCTGCTGCTTTCGGGCTCTGAACTGAATCCATAATTCTCTATGGAAATTTGCTTAAACTCTTCTACTTGCTTGTGGGTATACGGTATTTGGAAGATGTGTTTCTCAGGATGAGATGAGTGCCCCCTTTTTATATGCGAATGAGGCAGAATTCTTTAATCTCAAAGAGACAAATTACACACATGTTATTAATGAATCACCTACCTTGTTTCTATTAAATACTCGAATCAATCATTCATGCATCTGTAAATCGTCACATATAAACTAATTATTGATTTATATGAAATAGGACATATGGCTATCGAATAACTGAGTGAAGGAGACCAGGTTACCGACAAGCTACCATTTTATATGTAATAATATATCTAAATCTTTGGTCCTTACATGGGTTATGACATTCTTGATTGGAAAATCATTCAATTAGTGAACTTATCTGATGTATGAAATCTAGTCATAAGCTAATTCATTGTTTTACATATTTTGAATAGCTTCTTATATACGAGTATTATATAAATACTTATTGATATAGATCGGTTACGCTGAGGGTGAAGAATGAGCTAAGCTTATCAAGGCTATGGAGTAATGGTGTCTGTGATGAGATGTACAGAAACACAATTGCAGAAACTTGTTGCCTAAAATAGACAATTGGAGTGTTTGAATGACGATATTTCCTTCGACTGCTACTATTTTTAGATCTCTGGCCCCATCCTTATGCCATCCTGTTCCAGATCTTTTCCCTCTCTTGAGCAGGGAAGATGGGATAATTAAAAAGAAATTGTTTTTTTATTTTTTATTTATTTTATAATTATATGGGATAATTACACGTGATCAAAATAGATTATATTAAGCAACAAGGTAGATGACAACTAAATTAATCATGTTATTGGGTTCATGATTAATCCATCAAACCCATGTGTTATCACGTGATTATTTAAATAATTACCTAAAACTAACTTTAACAAAATAAATATATATTTTATGGGAATATCTAATAATGATACCCACACACCCAAAGCTTTATTCTATATAATATACATATGTGCACACACAAGTATTACAAATTATTGGTCCTAATTTTGATTATTTTATTAATATTTTATAATCGAGAATGTGAGCACGTGTTGAAATATATTCATATTATTCAATTTAATAGTAGAGAAATCATAATACTTGATCGAAAAATTAATGATATAAAATTTTCATATGTTAAATTTAAAAGTTAATAAATATTAAATTAATATAATTTCAAAATAAATTATATTTAAGTGTTAATATATTTAATAGAAGTAAAATATGAAACAGAAGAAAAGCAGTATCAATCATTAATCTTCTAGCAAATATAATATATTTTATAAAAAATTAATTTTGAAAATTAAATAAAAAAATATAATAACATAATTATTTAAAAATGAATTATGATTTTGGTGGTGCTAATTGTTTAACAGAAAGAGTATAACATACTCGTACGGGTGTAGCTCAGTTGGTACTCAGGTGATAGAATTGGTATTAAGGATTCAAGATTTGAGTCTTGGAAGCTGCAGTGTGTGAGTTACATCCTGTGGGTGAACTCTTTGTGAGCACCAAGACCATAAATTTACCTATTTCATAATCTTGTTAGGTTGGGGTATGGAGCGTGATAGGATGGGGCATCACCTTTTTTTGGTACCAAGAAAGAGTATGGCATGATTAAAGGATATTGCATGGGATATTGGCAGCATTACATTATTATATTATGATAATGAGATGGGAATGGGGGCATTTTTCATGCTTCTCCATAATCTAATTCTTGAATTTTGTGATTTCCACTTTCATTAATTATTTTCAAACAAACCCTCATTCCAATTATAATTCCCATCATTCTTTTAATCAATTATTACCTTAATTTAAATTTTAATATAATTAATTTATATACTATATAAAAAAAAATATTTTTGTCATTTTTCTCTATTTTTTAAGAGGAAAAAACTTTCAAAAATTTATAAATTCTATCTTAATTGAGAAATTTACAGGATTATGAGATTTTTTGATAAAATATTTTCATTTTTACCGGGATAGAAAAAGTAATTATAAAAATATTTTTATAATTTTTTTTAGAAAACATTCTTTAAATTTTTTATTTTCAGAAATATAATTTTTTTTACATTTTTGTATTTTCTAGCTTCATATTTTTTTTAATATATAATACATTTTTTTATAAAAATATATTTTAAAATTAAAGATGGTTAAAATATATAATACATTGTTTTTATAAAAATATATTTTAAAATTAAAGATGGTTAAAAGATAAAATGCATGTTATTTTAAATTAGTATTATAAAATTTAAAGTTTAAAATTTTAATTTTAAATATTTAATATATATTTAAATGATATCTTTTTAATAATTTTTATGTACTTTCTTTATTTCTTTTTAATTGTCATTGTCATTTTACATATTGACATATAAATTAAGAATATCATTTAAAATTTAATAATTTTTTTAAAATACCCTTATTTACTTTAACTAAATTTTAAATTTTTATTGAAAGATTAACTATGTTGATATCAATGTTAAATTTATTAAAAAAATTTTAGATAAAAATAAAAAGATATTTAAAATCTTAAAAATTATATTGATAATTAATAATAAATTAAAATTAAAAAAGGGTAAAATTGAAAATTATTTTAAAAAATTATATAGAATTGTTAAAATGATAAATATTATGAGATAAATACTTTTTTTTGTAAATAATAATTAAAAAGAGTCGAGGGAGCATATTACACATATATATGTTATATTTTCATGAATTTTTTAAAAATTTATATTTTTTGAAAATAATTTTTTAACTATCATATATACCTGGTCGTTCATTAGATCTCAATCCATCTAACTTTCAGGGTAATCCCATCCATCTGGCTCATTTAGTTCAGGCTTCAGCCTCCTTCAATCAACACAGCCACCCCTCCCGGGTAGTAGTAGTGCGTGCCTTTACGTTGCCGTTGATCCATCATCGGCGAGAACTACTTCTCTCCCACATCCGTAAGGCAAAGAGAACACGACAAGCAGCTTGTAAGCTTGGAGGTGTTTTCTTCCTAGGCCCAGCTTTTGTTTCTATATTGAAGGCTTTGTACGGCCTTCTACCTACTAGGTTGAATATCGTTTTGCCATCATAATCACAAAAACGACGTTGTTTTATAATTCTTTTTTATAAAAATATTAAATAATTTAGTGCCTCTTATCTATTTCTAAAAATAACAAAATTTTATTTTTTTTAATATGTTTGTATACTCAAATTATATGAATCTTATATATCTGATCCATTTAAATTTATAAATGATCTTGTTAGTAAACTCCCAAGTTAAATCAAAAATTATATATATATAATTTACATATTCATAATTATATAAATATATATTTAAATTTAATTAATAATGTAAACTCATATTTTTTGTGATATTATAATTTTACATGTAAATCTTATATTTCTTTTATATTTTTATTTCAAAGAACAATAAAATTCAAATTAAATTTATTTCAAAATAAAATATATAAAAAATTTTTAATAAACTTGATTTGAATCAATTTCATAATAAATAAAGTTAAACTTATACTAGCTTAAATACAACTTAATTTGGTTAATTGCAGCCCTAATCGCATATCACATCGATACATTATATTAAATAAATCTAAATCATTTAAATCATAATTAATTGTTAAAATTTAATTATTATATATTACTCATTGATTTAATTAAATATTAAATATTAAATATAAATTAAATGTCTTTTGGTATAATATTTTTAATCTTATTTCAAGTATAATTGTAATGATTAAGATAAGAATTAAAAATTCAATAATTTTTTCAAAACAGATTTATTTCTTTACCAAAATTATTTTTAATTTAACATTAAAATGAAAAAATATTGTTTAAAATCTTGAAAATTACATATGTAATAAGAATGAACTAAAATTAAGAAATGATAAAAATATAAATGATTTTGAAAAATCATTTAAATTTATCAAAATGATATATATTATGAATA
>CANYBF011741734.1:0-11658 GCA_948192965.1 Dalechampia spathulata | reverse complement strand
TTTTCACTTCCCCCCTTCCCTCTTTTAGTATGTATATGATATATAGATGTACACCCATGCACACGTACATGTTCAGGCACACACACACATAAATACTTGTATATATATATATATATATATATATATATATATATATATATATATATATATATATATATATAACAATATTATATTATCATACAAAAATTATACTACAAAATATAATATATTATAATATAATTATATATATATATATATATGCATTTATACGTGTCAGGAAGCATTATTTCCTCCATATCATGAACATAATTATTAAATGTTAAAACGTAAGTAATTAAGTTTAAATGGCATATAAAATTACAATTTAAACTTAACCCTATGCTTTTCCTCTTGTAGGTAAATGACATTTTTATGAGGTCGAAAGTCAAGTATTCTGAATTTGATACGGCTTACTGGAATACACATCTAAATACTCCTAAGCAATGCCGTCCTTCCAATTCTGTTCTTCCAAAGCCTAAACACCAATAAAGCAACTCTCATACCATAATACAAGGTTAGCTAATCTTTAGAACTATTAGCCAAACTCTTGTGAAGATGTTATTATGATGGAATTGTTGTGGTATTTATGCTTATAAAAATTTTAGGATTATGAAATTGCTGCCAGAACTTTGCCAAATTTTTCGTAACATGCTTGGGGAAATAATCAAAATGACTACTTTACAAGGGGAAATGATTTTATTCTTATCCTATAGGCATATGATATTCTAAGAAAACCAATTAAAGCATTAAACAGCCTCTAAAACTATAATAACACTGAATTAATAAGCCTGAAACACACGTTTCAGTTGTACTTCCTTTATTGCTATTAAGAGGTATATCAAAAAGATTTTAATGGCTTACTTGTAATATATTATTGTTGCAGGTATATTTTTTTCCCCGAATCTGAGCCTACCCCTTCACTTATACCTGTCCCTATTGATGCTTAGCAGGTAACACAACTTCCATTCAATGTATATTTACCATGTTTTCTCATATTCTACTCATTAACTCATTCCCCTTTTGTAGGTCGTACCTCACTTCACATCTCACATAATTCCTCCTTATCATAAAACTAGAGAACCAGCATTCCCATATCCTATGAAATATGGCAAAGAACTACTTTATATCAAAACCATCTTCCCAGCTACCTTTGTTAAAGCATGGCCTCGAGTTCCAGATGGTTGGACTAAGTGGGTGAATGACTTAACCTCACACTTCTCTGATCAATGGGAGAAAATTGGAATTTGGCCTCTCATTTGGTTGTCTACTACGCAGATCCCTTTTCTAGGTCATTTACTTTCAGCTGCTTGCCGCTTCTGGTCTAAGGATTGCAACTCTTTCATTTTTCAAGCTATGCATATGTCGATCACCCTCAGAGACGTGCTTGTTATCATAGGACTATCCATGGTAGGCATCAAGACACCAATTCGTATCAATAGTACAGACTCTCTCAGTAGTTTTGACACCAAGTACTCGACTTACATGGCTTTAATTAAAGGCGTGGCAGGCCAACTACAAGATCTTGAGGTAGAACACACCTACTTTATATAGTATCTACTATGTCAACTTATCTTCTATCCTTCATCAACCTAAGCAAGTAGTGAGTACCTTCCATTAGCTCATCATGTTTCCCATGGAGGAACATGTGCACTTGGTACTATGCTATTGGCTGTGGCCTACAGTGATCTTACCAAGACCGTCTCAGATGAGCCAATCCATAAAATGGGCGGCAGTGCCTGGCTAGTACAACTGTGGCTACTTACTTATTTCCCAGCCCTTTCAGGACATCTTATCTTTCAAGAAGATTTTCACGATCTGCGCATCGCCAACTGCACCTGTTCTATGTCTGAAGTTTCCATCACCGACTACTTTCAAAAGTTAACTTTTGAAAAATTTCCTTCACCCTTCATATTCTCTCAAGACACTGATGAGGACTGTATCCTACCAATTTGAGCTAGAAACTATTTCCCTGGTGGAGTCCCTCATGCTACGCTGACCTGGGCAGCTTTCACTCAGCCCCACTTACTCTTCAAAGGTGGGGCTTCCACCAATTTTCCTTCATCTGGTAGAGCTATTAAAGAGCCATATCTTCCTTTTCTCTGGTGTAGACAATTTGGTTTACAATAAGGTATCCCTGACCATCATCCATTATGCCCAGCTCCTACTGATAGAGCTACTTATGATAAGTATGCAGTTGAAGAAATTTATGATAGCTATGAGAAGAGCCTCTTACAACCTTTTATTCATGAGTTAAATTATTCCCTTGAGGATCTTCATGCTTCATTTCAGATGGTGGACATTTATTTTTGAGAATCTTGTTGTAGCAGGTACTATTATTTTCCTTCATATTTCCCCTTTGGTAATGTATTGTCTTTCCTAATTGTGGTTTACTTTACTTTCCTCAGCTGCACCATGAAATACCTCTCAGAGTAACTCACTGCCAAAGACTAGAAAATTATAAAAGACTTCCAAAGTGACTCCACAGCCTATCAGAAAATCTTCTCGCGTTATTACTCCAGTTAAAAGGAAGATTAATGTCCAGCTCTCCTCCTCATCCTCAGAAGAAAATAGCTCAGAATCATCTTCAGAGACAGAATCTGAATCTTCTGTCGATGGAGAGTCTGCTAAAAAGGATGATTCACATGATGAAACACCCAATCCTCCAGCTACCTCTGATCCTTTTGCTAGCTTTCAGAGTGATCAACACCTTTCTCCTGCACCCTCCATGGCACAGTTATTCTTCACCATATTTCCTCAATGTTCCTTCCTTATTGGTACTTAGAAAACTATGTTCATTCCTGTTTTAGGATCCCATGATTAGATGCACCCATTTACAATCTCCTCTAGAGTGTTGGATTCCTCTCCAAGGCTTGGATTGCTCTTTTATTTCAGCCTATTCTCCAGCTACTAGCTGTTCTTATAGTCAGCCATCTTGAGAGACATTAGAGGCCTCAAAATAGATCTTATAGTAATTTCTCAGTTTGGAGCTATTTTCCCTCACAGTAACTCAGAAGGATGCTGCCCTTTCCGCCCTTACTGTACTTTCCACTACTGCCACCTCTGAGCAAGCTCAGCAACTCATTGACCTTAAGGAACGTATCAACAACCTCTTCTCTTCTTATTCTGACCAGGGTATAACATTGGTGTAGTTCTCTGATAAAATTTCTTCATTTGATACTGCAAGGAAAGCTTTGGAGAATGATACAACATGATTGAATAATATCGCTGATGCTCTACAAACTGCTACCCAAAGTTATGATAACAAACAGACTCAAATACAAGCTTTGAAGGAGGAAATTGCTCACTTAGAGGAAGAATCCATCGCTAACTTGGTTAAAGGAGAAAGTGCTTAACAACAATATGAGTAGCTTAAGTAGAAAGTAGATACTAACGAACAAAGTCTCATTGCCCTTTTACCAGAAGTTCGTCAACAGGTGGTGCAGGTGAAGAAATTGGAAGAAGACAAGATTACTTCATGTTCCTAATGGAGAACCCTACAAGGCTTTGATCTTTCTATTATCTGATATAGTAAACTATTAGTAGCATTTATATTTGCCAACTTTAGTTCACTTAGGAATTTGATTTGGCTTAACGGCATAGGCATACTTATTGCCCCTTAAGCATTTGGACAGTTGACTTTTTAATTATGCTATTGTACTTGAGAAATTAAAGAAATCAGCTGTTTTTATTATCTTTGTGGCCAATGGCCTATATTTATCTTGTGCACAGGTTTCACCTTTACTTCAGCTGACCCTAGGTCGTTATCGGCCTTTACATATGCTAGAACTATTCCCTTTCAACACTTTCCCAAATAAAAGGAAAGTATTTTTTCAGGTACTTGCCATTTATATGGCGTTTATGTATTTCTCCTTGCAAGATAGTCAACCAGTAGGCATTTCCCCTTAATACCTGATGGATTCTAAAAGGACCTTCCCAATTAGCAGACCATTTCCCTAATTCACGATCTTTGCTTCCTACAGGTAAAATCATCTTCCATACTAACTCTCCTTCCTCAAAATTTTTCTTCTTCATTTTCTTATTATATGCCCTTGAAACCTTCTACTTTTGAATTATCATTTGGTTCAATGCCCTTATACGCACCTTTTTCAAATCTTCTAATTCCATTGACATTGCCTCTGTGTATAGATCTGATGATAACTCATGTTATCTTGCTACTCTCAAAGAGGGAACAATAACCTCCATCGGCAGAATAGCATCATGCCCATAAGTAAGTGCAAATAGATTGATACCACTAGCCTCTCTCTTTGACGTTCTATATGCCTATAGAGTCTTTGATAGAATTCTATATCAATCCCTGGGGTTATCTTTTAACATCTTCTCTAAAATATTGATCAGAACTTTATTTGATGCTTCTGCTTGCCCATTTTCCTGAGGATAATGTGGGTTGAATTGATTAACTTGATACCATAATCCGCTGCAAATGCTTTTACCTCTTCACCAGTGAATATAGTCCCCTGATCAATGGTGATAGACTCTAGGATACCAAAGCGATTAATCAAGTGCTCTTTAATGAATTGGATGACATGCTCCTGTTCTACTTTTCTCATAGGTACTGCCTCTACCCAATTAGTAAAGTAGTCTGTAGCTACAATTATAAAGCTATGGCATTTTGAGGAAGCTGGATATATTTTCCAAATAAGATCAATTGTCCAACCTTTAAAAGGTCATGGCTTAATAATTAAGTGCAACTCTATAGCAGGAACTCTCTATACACTGCCATACCTTTGGCACTGTTGACACCTTTTAGCATAATTGATGCAGTCTTTTAGTATGGACGGCCAGTAATAGCCATGTCTCCGTATTAACCACCTCATTTTAATGCTAGATTGGTGTGCTCCACAAACTCCTTCATGAACTTGCTTCATCACCTCCAAGGCATCAAGGAAGCTCAAGCACCTTAGGAGTAATCCATTAAAGCCCTTCCTAAAGAGATCCTCTTCAATTAACACGTACTGCAAAGCTTGAACCCTCACAATGTAAGGAACTTTCACATTGAGGCAACGCAGATAACTCTTCAATACATCCCTCCAGTCTTTTACATTTCCTGTATATGTATGAAAACTTTCCAATATAATTCCCCTTTCCTAAATTGAAGGATGATTTCTCTTAGTTATTAGAACCATGCGTTGCACCAACTCCTCAGACATATCCAACCCAGCTGCTACTTGTGCCAACTCATTAGCTTCCCAGTTTTGCTGCCTTGGTACATGATTAAAAGAGACTTCCTTAAAATCCTCAAGGAGTTGTATTGCGGCTGTAAAATAAGGAGCTAGCAATATATTGTTGCACTTGTACTCGCTTGCAAGCTGCCTCAACACTAACTGTGAGTCTCCTACAATTTTCACTTCTTCTGCTCCTAATTCTTTCATCTTCCCTGCTAAATTTGAAATGAATCACCTAAGGTAATTAACTTTCCCTAAGAACTGCTGCAATTCCTTTTTATTACTTGGGGTAGCTGCCCCCATGATAGCCTTTGCTTTATTTTGATCAATCTCAATTCCCCTTTGATGTACCAGAAAACCTAAAAAGTTCCCAGCTCTTACCCTGAAAGCACACTTAAGCGGGTTTAGCTTCAACTGGTATTTCCTTAATCTTTCGAACCCATTTCTCAAATGGTCTATATGTTCTTTCTCCATTTTTGACTTAACCACTATGTCATCAATATACACTTCTATGGTTTTGCTAATTAAGTCATGAAAAATTAAATTCATAACCCTTTGATATGTAGCCCCAATATTTTTAAGGCCAAAAGGCATTACCAACCATTCATAGGTTCCCACTGCCCCTGGACAGCTAAAGGCAGTCTTTGAAATATCGCACTCAGTAATCCGCACTTGGTTGTAACCAGCAAAACAATCCCAAAAAGTTAATATTTCATGATTATCACTAGCATCAATTAACATATCACTAATTAGCATGACATAGATGTCTTTAGGAGTGGCGGCATTCAAATCATGAAAATCCACACATACTCTTAACTTGCCATTCTTTTTTACAATAGGAACAACATTGGCTAACCAGTCTGCATACTTGGCCTTCCTAATGAATCCTGCTTTTTGCAACCGTTCTATTTCTTCTTTGATCTTCGCTTTAATTTCCTTAGACATTCTTCTTGGTGCTTGATGGATAGGTTTGAAACTAGTTTTAATCGGTAGGCGATGCTCCACTAGATCACGACTTAAACCAAGCATATCTTTGTAATTCCATGCAAAGCAATCCTTGAACTCATGTAGTAGCTTTATTACCTCTGCCTTCAATTTTGGATTAAGACTACTGCTCACATAAGTTATTTTCCTTTCCTCAGATATCCCAAGGTTAACTTCCTCAAGGGGATCCTGTACCCCAGCTCTCACTTCCTCTAGCCTCGATGGCTCGGCTTTAAGATCTTCCCACTATACTTCATCTACATCTTCAAGCAGCTCCTCTTCTAGGATGGCTTCCATACCATAAACATCTATCTCCTTATTAAAAACCTCTTCCTCCACATTTTGCAATGCTGCTTTTAAAATGATAGTAGCAGCAACCGCCCTTTCTTCAATAGTGAAATCAATCATGGATTTCCTTCATAGTCACTCTTGGAAGCGACCTTTTATATGGCACGATCTCTATTGATTTTGTTGTAACTGTAGCCTTTTGGAACTTGCTGCTACCACTCCTTTAGGATTTCCCCTTTTGTTTTGTTCTACAAATTTTATAGGACCCAAATCAGCATCATAATAAATTGTTTCAGCTGCATCTACCTGAGCACTAAAAGGCTTATTATTTGCCCAAATTACTTCCATATCATCTCCCTTCCAAAAAAGTAGAAATTGATGAAGTGAGGACAGCACACACCAATTGGCATGAATCCAATCCCTCCCAAGCAGCGCCTTGTAGCTGGCAAATGAATCCACTACAAAGAAAGTAGACAAGGATATCTTCGTTCCAACTGTTATTTCCACAGGTAAAACTCCAAGTGTCCTGGTTAACTCTTTTGTGAAAGCTGAAATAGAAATATCAGTTGAAATTAAATCATCAACAGATTTCCCCAAGTTTCGAAGCATCCTTGAAGGTATTATATTGACAGCTGATCCATTGTCAACTAAAATCCTTAAAATTGGTCTTCCATTAAGATATGCTTGAATGTACAATGGCTTAATGTATCTTGTCATTTTCTCTGAAGGCTTCTCCAGTACCACCTACTTAGGCTCTCCAGGACGTCTAGCTTGAATGGTCACTCTACTAACTGCATTAGAAGCTGAAAACTTGCTAGCTTCTGTCACCCCAAGTGTGTAAATTTTCTCACTTTGCCTTGCTTCCTCCACTTTCCCTTTTTTTCTACTCCATTGTCTTTTTGCTTTTGAAAATAAGCTGGCAATAACAAAAAGGAAGTGGCGCAACCAAAAGGAATAAGAATGTTACTTACCATAAATGTGTCTCCTACATCTTCATTACTTCCACTTGACTCTATATCATCCTCTGTCAATTTTCTACCAAACTTCACTTTGGGTTTGACTTCTTTTCCTTGATTTCCCCCTTCTGCCCCAAGTACATCAGTCATTTCCCCATTGGCTTCTCCGTGCACCTCCTTGCCTTTTACCTTTTTATGAATTCCCATGGCCTTGTATTTCTCCGCTAGGTTCTTCTTTTGGAGCCTTCTCTTTTGTGTGCAAGTTAAAGGTTGGGGAAACTTCTTATGATGAAGCAGTTGTCATTGCTCCCTTGGGTCTGGGGGAATTACGAACCTCGCCTCATTTCTTTGAAATCTTGACTCAGGTTTCCTATAGTTCTTGTATTCTCTCATCATTGGCTCTAACCTCTTTATGTAAATCTCACTGCCTGCCTTCTTCCTTTCTACCTCCAACTTGAGATCCTTCAGCTCACGTTCTAATCGCCTAATCTTATCCTCAGGTCTTTTACCAACTTTCTTTGGCATCCATCGAGGTTTCAGGAAAGTTTTAGGGGGAACCCTTTCTTTTCTGTCAGTCTCTTTCTTATTCAACACTTTTATAAGATCTATAAATGTAGCATTCACTGTTGCTACTTCGTGAAATGGATCTTCCTCCACCATCATTGCTTTTGACCTTTCAAGGAACTTCATAATTCCTTTATCAATACAATCCTGTAACACATTTCTAAATCCCCAGCATGCATTAGTTGAATGAGTCCAGGAATGATGATACTTACAATATGACTTCCCCTTGAGCTCCTCCTTGGTAGGAATGATGTGATCAGCCGGTAACTTAATAAACTTCTCCTTAAGGAGAAAATCAAAAATCTCTTCAGTTTTCCCTACATTAAAAGAATACTGATTGTTGTGAGGTTGAGACTTTTTCTTCTCCTCTGTTGGCTTTGTTAATAGTAGGTAGATCCAAGAGCCGGTGGATATTAAATCAGCCACGTCCACATCCTGGTTAACCTCTTGACAATAAGTTCCCATGACTGCCTTTCTTCTATGATTCTCCTCCTTCAGCAACTCCTCATATTCTAACACCTTGGCTGCCATTTCATAAAAATCATGAAATTCAATTCCTTGGAATTTCTTTCTCAACTCAATGTTAAGCCCATGCTAAGCCATTTTCATAAACTCTGTTTCTGGCAAAAAAATCTTACATCGGTTTATTAGTTTTTTGAACCTTGCAATGAAATAATCGACAGATTCCCTTGGCCTTTGTGTTAGCCTAGATAACTCTGCTACACAAACTTTTAGCTTAGTTCTAAAGAACTGAGTGTGAAACTATCTTTCCATTTCTTGCCACGTACACATGGAATTCCTAGGCAAAGTTAAGAACCATGTAAAAGCTGCCTCTATCAAAGAGTTAGGAAACAGATGTAACTTAAATAAGTTAAAATTTTCATAATTTGCTAGTTCACAACACTGAATGGTAAATCTAGCAATATGCTCAATAGTCGATTGCCCATCCTCTCCTGTAAATAAAGAGAAATCAGGAATTCTATAACCCTTAGGGTAAGGATTTTCCCTATCAAAAAAATAAGGATATGGTTTATGAAACTCTGGATGTCCTATTTATCGTAGACTTGGTCCATATAGTTCCTGCACCACGTCCCTTACAGTGTCAACATTAACAGGCATAGGCTGTGGCAAAGGAAATGGTCTTCCCCCTACACTGCCCCCCGGGCTTTGGATATAATCATCATAATGGATAGGATGCGACATAGGATTAGTATATCCTTGGAACTGATTATGGTTGAGACTCTTGCCTATAGTTTGGCAGCCTCCAGAAGGATTACCCCTTGGGGTAATGTGGATTTCCTCCCTCTTATGGGGTGGTTGATATGTTTCCTCAACCCCAACACTAATATGAGGGACTTCCCCTTGCCCCTCGAGTTCTTTAGAGACCTGTTTGCTCTTCAAGGATTCAGCCTCTTCTACCTTTACTGCAGCAATTACCTTGCTCGTAGTTTCCATAGTCTTCGTTGCATCCACAACTGACTTAGTCAGATCTTTATTAGCATGGCCCATAGAAGAGGTAATTTCTTGGGCTAGTTTCCCAAAAGTTTCCTTCATAGAACTCCTTATAATGACCATTAGCCTAGCGTAAAACTGCTTACTTCTTGGGGAAAGCACGGCCATTAGAGAGGCCTGTGCAGTTTCCTCTACTTCTACCTTTTGGGGAAGTTCCCCTTGCTGAGTTTGTTCCATTAAAGCTGAAACCCTTATTGCGGCAGCGGGCACTCCCAAGTCCTGAGAATCATACTCAATTTCTTTTCCTAAATTACTTCTGGTTCTTATAGGCATCCTTAATGGGTCCCATCGAGCATGCTAAAAATATGTTCATGATATTTTTGTGTTGCGAGCGTGCCAGAGAATTTAAGTATTCTCAAACTGTGTGTGCCTTCTGACTTCTTGATCAAAAGAATTGTGGATCTCCAATTTGCTTGTAATAGAGAATTAAGCTTAGGAAAAATAATGCTAAACAAGAACAAAATAAAAAATAATGGGTAATTAAATCAAAAGGAGGGCTATTTAATAATAAGAGAAATCAACAATGGTTTAAAGAAAATAAAACTAGAAGGAATGTTGCTTTAGAGTCTTTTTTGATGGTTGATTTATGTGTCCCGTCCGTTTGCCTTCACTTGCTATTTATCTTCGTACATAATCGTTGTTCCTAATATTGATAACCGTCACGTACATATTTCCTGCACTATCTCCATTATCAACGTGATAACTGCTTTATCACGCTTCTTTAGGAAATTAAGCCCATTAATTCAACTAATGGCTTAATTTACTAAGTAACCTTTAATTAATAAAATATTAAATAAATTAATAAAATTAATTTATTTAATCTTAAATTAATTAAAACTAGCCTATTAAATTAATTAATGGCCCATATTCATAATCTAGGCCTATTAAATTAATAAATGGCTCAAATATTAAATATCTTTTAATTAATAAAAATATTAAATAAATTAATATTAAATAAATTTATTTAATTATTTTAATTAATTAAAATCAATTTAATTATGGTATAAACATACATTATATAATATTTTATATAACAAAAATATATTGATGTATAGTATAAACATACTTACTACTATATATCATGATACATATTAATAAATAACATATATATATATATATATATATATATATAATATATACATGTTTACCAATATATAAAATATATATTTATTTACCAATATATATCATATACTAGTATGGTATAATATATATTTATTTTCAAATATTTATCAATCTATTTTATAGATTTATTAATAAAATATAAGATATAAACTTTTTTCTTTTTAGTTTTTTTGTGGAATTTAATCATGATATGTTAATTAGGTTCATAAGAAGCATTGATGTCATACAATTTATTTTTTTATTTACTTATTTGATTGATTTTTTTACTACAAGTATTCAATTTTTAATTAAAGTTTTATGTTGCATGCGATTGTTATATGACTCCTTATTTTTTTTCATTGTTTTATTTTTTGATTCTCATAAATATTTAGTAATCCTTTTGTAAACTTTTATTAAACCAATATGAAACTTATTTTATTTGCTTGGTGGATATATAATTTATAGTAGTTATTCATTCGTTTAAAGGATGTTTTATACAATTTCTATTAATTATAATTTTTTAAAAACATTATTATAAATATATTTTTTTATCTATTTTAGAGCAATATGTTATTTACTAAGAATTACAAAAAATAAATTTATCTAAAAACTATATTAAACTACTAGTAAACTTTTTTGAGCTTTCAATGATGAAAATACAATGTGTGAAATATTTTATGACTTTTTTGTTCACTTTTTTGTTTAAAATAAAATATAATTTCCTAGTTATTTTGTTAAACATATTTTAGACATTTTTGAAACTCATACTAAACTTACATTCAACTTCTCATAAAACTTTTTTCTTTTTAACATTCAAGAAATATGTAAAAGTAATTATCAATAAATCTTAAATTAAAGGTTTATTTTTTTGTAAAATATTCATTTATAACTCATGTTCATTTTTCAAATATTGTTGAATATATAAATTCATTTAAAGTTGTAAAATTTATTATATATCTTTGAGGTTGCATGGAGGTTTATTTGAGATTTCATGGAGGAAAATCTTCTTTCACTTGATATAAGATCTCAAATCTTGATTTGTTATTTCTATA
>CANYBF011741447.1:0-21722 GCA_948192965.1 Dalechampia spathulata | reverse complement strand
ATTCAAAACCGGAGCGGTTCGGAAGCGGTTCGGGTGAAAATTGGGTTTTTTTGTAAAAACTGAAGCCAATGTGCGCCGCACATGGCCAATGTACGCCACACATGGATTGTGTGTGGCACACAAGGGCAACATGTGGCGCACATGATAGAGAAAACCGAAGAAAAATCAAAAATTTTTCAGCAGAAACCCTAGATCCGGCCCCGATCTAGGTAGATCGGACCCAAAACTGGGTTTTTGCTCGTGGATTTGCATCCAAATCATGAAAAACAATTTTAAAGCTAAAATTATTTAGATCCAGCAAGATTTAGGGCAAATCCAAGGCACCCAAGGCATGGAAAAGCCTTGAATGGCCTTGGATTGGCCAGATCAGACGAAAAACAACATTTTCGGGAAAATTTTGAGGTGATGTGTGCAGCACATGACCCCATGTGCGCCACACATAGGCTGTGTGTGGCACACATGAGGTGATGTGCGCAGCACATCCCTCATAGAATAATGACAGAATGAAGAAACTTGAAGAAAACAGAAAATTTACCTTATTCCGGTGGCTTTTCTTCCTTGATCTTGCTTGATTCCGTGTTTAGGGAGCCTAAACTAACCAAATTTGTCACTAAATCCAAGTGATTTAATTAATTAGGGGCCTAATTAATTGAGTGGAAATTTTAGCAGAGTTTTTGGTGCCCTTAGAGAGCAAATTTCGGATCCATTGTACAGACCCCAAGCTCTATAGTTAGAGAACAAGTTTTGGGCGTGGCAATTTTGTCATTTTGGCCCGGATGTGAGGTGATGTGTGGCGCACATCATGTGATGTGCGCCACACATTGCTAATGTGCTGTGCACATCGTGTGATGCGTGCAGCACATCACTTTTGTCCCGATGCGTGGGGCCCACTGTGGTTGCTTTCGGGACGCGCCCCGAAGCGTATAAGCGTTATTTGACGTAAGGAACAACTTTATAGAAGAAAGTTTTTTCAAATTTGGTCCCGAGAAGGCTCATGACCAAACGTCTTTTTATGCAACATGCGGTGCACATAGGGCGATATGCACCGCACATTGCATTTTTACCCTATGCGCATCGGCTCGTACGGGCAAAACTAGATGCGTACCATATGTCAACCAAAGTGCAATCAACATTTCGAGAAACGTTGTAGTTATAAATTTTCTCAAATTCAGACCAGAACACCGAGTTTTGGCTAATGGGTCCAATTCAGGGTTGGCGATCCAATTTTGGCCCAAAATGGCATTTGACGCTCCAGAAGGTCATTTTTCGCGTATATATCAGCGGAAATGTATTCTATATGTCCAGAACACTCAAATGGGTGAATTCGGGCGATGGGCCCATCTAGGTACTATTCATGATGAATAGTACCCTTGTGGGCCCCATAGCACAAAAGGGCCCAGAAAGTGGCAAATAACGTGCCAGGCATTCCGCCTCAAGCGAGGCAGCAAATAAGATGTGTTCTGTGCGTTCAGAATGCATTAAAGCGGATGATAGTGGGAAGTGGGCCCCACTAGCGTTTAGCGGGCCCCATGGCGTGGTGAGCCTAGAAATGTGGCATTCGGGATGTCACGGGGTATGCCTTGTGTAAGGCAACAGTGGAATGTATTCTGTAAGTTCAGAATACCCAAAATGGGCTAATTGAGGAAGGTGGGCCCTACCCGTATACTATTCACAGTGAATAGTAATATAGGTCCAAAATACAATATTTTACATTCTGTATATCCTACCACGCGTAGGCAGGTGTGAAATGTATTCTGTAAGTACAGAATACACAGAATAAGAAATAGGGGCAGTGGGCCCCGCTATTGCTAGGTGGGCCCCACAGCATGGTGGGCCCCGAGAGATGGCATTTGCGATGCCAAGCGCTGTGCCTTGCGTAAGGCAACTGGGAAATGTATTCTGTAAGTATAGAACACACAGAATAGGCTGTCTAGGGGTTGCAGGCCCCGCTTTTGTCTGGTGGGCCCCATTTATGCACTATTTATGGTAGATAGTGCCTAGGGCCAGAAATGTAATACTTTTGCATTACAAGTGATTTACCTTATGTAGGCAATAGGGAAGAGTGTTCTGCATGCGCAGAATACTCAGAATACGTGGCGGGTCCTGCCAGGCGCCATGGTGGGCCCACCAGTCCTGAGATGTTCTGCGCACCAGAACACACAGAGAAAGACACAGGGGTCTATGTGCATAATCGGGATCGATACCGGGGACTAAATTCTAGCCGAATCAACAAAGATCCAAAATTATACGACGGTGAAAAGTGAGGGTCAACAGCAGTTTTAGGACAAGTACATCTAGGCATATCATAGACAAGCATCACATGTAGCATAACATTCATCCCACAATCACAACAAGGCAACACATAGCAATAGCACTAGTACATAACAGAACAACATAACATGGATGAATAAAGCTACTTTTATCATTGATAAACACTATATCACAAGTAATTGATTCACATACTCTATGATTAGCTTTTTTGAGAATAACAATAATATACATTCCTTCCAATCCTATTCTACCCAATTTCCTTTCTACTCATTTTCTTTTACATAAAAAACCTTATTCGTCACAGTGGAGCGGTTCTGGTTCTGAACGTGCCAAAGCAAAAACAGCTCGAGCAAGGTTGGCGGTGGGCAGTTGGTTGAAACTCCAAAATCTGCTGGTAAATGCCTCCTATCTTCTATTTTCTTTTCTCCTCTTTACAAATATTTGGTACGCAAACTACTTTAGGTTAAAACTTAATTAGTCCATCGCATGTAATATAAATCAAAGAGAAGAATTTTACTTGTTTGGAGAACACCATTATGTTATTTATAAATACATATTAGATGCAAATAATTCAATTAATTGATTAAATAACATATAAATTAATAAATTAACATTTAATTGTCTAATTAAAATATGTGGATTCTTAAAAAGCAAATTGTAGAAACATATGGCAGCAGTCAATTATATTTAATTATTGTGAACTTCTACCATTAATGACACTATTATTTAAGAAAATATTTATTTTAAATTTTAATCATAATATATTTATATAAATTATATTTATTCTCAAAATATATAGAATATTAATATTTAATTATTTTTCACTTATCGTCTTGATAAAATAAATTTGAACTCTTCTAATTAATTATTAATTCTCTTAATTAACGTACTGATTTGTAAATAATATCTACTTTCGGATCTTATTTTTTATTTTTTATTAAAATAAATATTGGTCTTAGAATTAAAAATAAATAAATTTATTCCTTGATTGCATCAAAATGAAAATCCAGATTCAAATTTATATCTAAATTAATGTTTTATTCTAAAAATCAAAAATCCAAATTTAAGTATGTAATTTGAAATAGATATTTATTTACAAAAAATGGCTTTAAAAATTAATTAATTCAAAATAATTTAAAATCATAATAGGATGATTTTGTGGCATTACAGTTTATAAAAATATATTTTAATTTTTTATAATTTAATATAATATTTAAACATTATATAAATAATTGATTACTAAAATAATTAATAATTATGTAAGTTTGAAAATGACAGCATGGAAAGTATTAACTTTTGTTGCAACTTATTCTTAAAATCACTTTGGACTAGAATTGCAACGCATTCTTATTCTTATATTATTAATATAAAATGAAATTTTAACTATAAACTCACATTTTACATCACACATTTTATTAAAGATTAATTATAATTCCTAAAATGTATTTATTATTATATATTGATGATGATAATGATAAAATTCAAATTTTCCTAAACAAAATACCAGGATGCCATAATAACGATCAAGCACATGACAGCCGTCCATCGTTTTCCGATATGTTCATCTAACGGCCCATACAGCTCCTTCTTTCCTTCCTATAAATAAATAATAAGTGTAAATTGAAAAAAAAAAACAGACAAACGAACAAACTAAAACTTTCTCGAGAAATTATAAAATAATTGAAATATATAAAAAAAAAAGGGGGTGACCTTTTCGGAGAATTCTCTCTCAATCTGTTAATTCCGTATTTTTATTCCTTTTTTGTTCTTTATTTAATTTCGATCCTTTTTAATTCTTGAAGAACAACATAATTTTTAGTGCTTTTCTGTTGAATTACGTGCATTGGTTTCGAGTTTTGAAGAATTGAAGCTAACCGTTTTGTTTGTTTCGATTTAGCTTTTGTGAGTTTCTCTTAATCTTTGTGGGTTTTTCAGTTTATTTCATTGATTTCTAATCTTTTAGTCTGAATATATGTGCTTGTGTGTATCACTGAATTTTTCTTCATTTTCTTTGTTTCCTTTGATTTAATTTGTGATTTAGGGTATTGTAATTTTGTGATTCGATTTTATGTTTAATTTTTCATTTTTATATTGTTGAAGTGGTAATTTGTTTTGATTGAATTGCTTGATCGGAAGCATTTAGAACTCGTGAATTATCAATTTTTACTTGTTTCTTCTGTTTCCTAATTAGACTAATTATGTTTGTTTTAACTTAAAAGCTTCGATGAATACCTCTTTAAGTATTTGCCCTCCTCATCTTTTCTGATTTCATGAGAAGATTCATATGAAAGGGTTGGATTGATGTATATGCATGTAATGTGCTAGTCAGTGGTTGATCATAATCGAATACTTTATTGAGGTCTTGTTAATTTGTTCTTTTTTTTCCTTTTTTTTTTTCGTTGAGGCTATGATGTTTAAAAGACTCAACTTTGTTTAATTAGAGTGTTTGTCCTACTTTAGGTTTTCAAATTTTTTTTGAGCTAGTAATTTTTTGAAGTAATCAAAGACGTTGCTTTTATGTTTTTGATTTAGTGTTTAACATTCCATTGATCTTTAGTTATTTATTTATTTTTGCTGGATTTAATTGCAGTAAGAAAGATGGCTACTGGGAGCAACATAGATATGCTACTCAGCCTAGATGATCATCTGCAAAGGCCCAGTGGTAACTTAGAAGATGATTTCCAAAGTGAGCTAGACATGATACTGCAAGCCCAGCGGAATCAGCATTATAATGATCGAGAAAGGGATATATATAGGAGTGGGAGTGCTCCTCCTACTGTTGAGGGATCGTTAAGTGCAGTGGGCAGTCTTTTTAGGAACCCCAATTTTAGTGATGTCGGTAGCATTAGTAATAGTAGTAGAAATAATGCAGTTCTGACTGATGATGAGATTCGCTCACATCCGGCATATCTTTCTTATTATTATTCTAATGATAACATTAATCCAAGACTACCTCCACCACTGCTGTCAAAAGAGGATTGGCGTGTTGCTCAAAGGTTTCAGGCTAGTGAGTCTTTTCTTGGAGGATTTGGGGACTTGAGGAAGAAAAGATTGGTTGATGAAGGTGATAGTTCTTCCCTTTTTTCAATGCAGCCAGGGCTTTCTTCACAGAAGCTAGAGAATGATTTAATGGAAGTAAGGAGCATCAGTAGAAATGATCTATCTATGCAGAATGCTGCCCAATGGCTTGATAGGAGCTCAGGTGGTTTGACTGGATTACAGAGTACAGGGCTAGGAGCAAGGAGGAAGAGTTTTGCTGACATTCTTCAGGTAACATATCTGCTGCAGTTACTGTATGCATGAACTGCTTATTCATGTACCTTCTGATAGTGCTGTGATCTTCTTAAAGTATGCATGAACTGCTTATTCATACACCTTCTGGTAGTGCTGTGATCTTCTCTTAAAGTAAATGGCTTGAGGATCCTTTTTGTATTGTTTACTGTAACTGGATTCTTATTCATGATTTGCTGTATTCTTTTTTGTGTATGACGGAATTTGAAATTTTGTTATGTCCATCCTGTGAAAACAATTTGTATCACAACTCATTCCTTTTTCTTACTGTTATTTTGAGCAAATAATAATTCTCTTGCTCTTATATGGAGTCTTACAATAAAAGTTATGAAGCATGCTTTGACTCTGTAAGCCCAATTTTTGGCTTTACCACTTATAACATGCGTCTATCTAAGTTCATAGTTGGTTTTCGCACATGACATTGCTGTTTTGTTGATTGCTGAAGTGAATCCAAGCCCCTTACCAGGGTTGTGTGTGCGTGTGTCTGGGGGAGATATCCTGTTTGTTATGTCTAATGGAGCATTTGTCTTTTGTAAGAAATATTAGTATTATTATCCACACTTACATGCTTCATATGCTGGCCTTCAAGTACTCGAGTCCTTTGAGACATGAGTTGTCATGGTTAGAAATTCTCATCATATTAGAGAGTTTCTTTATTGTAAGAAAATGTATATAGAATGGTGTGTTTTCTTCCTTGGTAGAAAATGCTTTGTCATGAAAAACTCTGTTAATAAGGAATCTTTAGAGTGGATGATTACTGATAGCCTGATAGACTAGCCCGTGGTTATAAGTTTCAACTTGGAAGTTGTGGTTGGAATACCCTAGAGATCTAATTTGATTGGTCTAGCTATCTGAAAACATCTTTTTTTTAGTAGTCTTGGCATAGCATCTGTAACTGCTTGCCTTTTACTGGGAAAACATAATTCTACTAAGAGATATTTCTTCAAATAGCCTATTTTGTTGTTACGTTTATGTTTTGTTATTGAATTTATATGATGGCTGGAAACTGAAAGTTTTGTGGTTTTTAGGAAGGACTTGATAGACCTACTTCCTTGTCTGGCCATTTATCACGTCCAGCCAGTCATAATACTTTTGGTGATCTCTTGGGCACAAATGGGATATCTGACTCTCGAGCTGTTGTATTTGGTGGTGGATTAGAGGCCACAGATAGCTTGCGTTCTGGATCACCCTCCCCTGCCTTAACAGGAATTCAAAGCCACAGCTCTGCTGTTTCACATTCTTTTCCATCTGCCATTGGCCCATCACTTTCACGGAGCCCAACACCTGAGCACCAGCTCCTTGTGAAGTCATCTGGTTCTGGCCTTCCTCCTGTGGGAAGTAGAGTTGTGTCTGTTGAGAAAAAGAATGTTGTTGGCTCTACTACCCAAAATGATCATTCTCCTGACAGAACTGAGCTTGTTGAAATCACATCAACATTATCGAATTTAAACCTATCAAAACATGGGCATGCTGATCAAGATATTCGTATTGGTATGGACAATCAGGCAGATTTTCTATTAAATGGGTCTAGTGGCCATAACCTCCTCCAGCAGCAACTCAGGGACAAAGCGAATTCTGAAAAACTCTCATTTCCAACCAACTACATTGATGTAGGAAGGAAAATTGGTGTCATTCCAAACCTCAATGCTTCGGAGATTAATTCTAATGAGGAAGTTAGTATTCCAAAAAGAACTACTTCTTTTAATAATCTTAACTCAAAACTGAATTTGCCAGGCCTTGGAGGTATGGAAAGATCAAATGATCATCATCATCAAAATGCAAAAATTCCGAGTATGGATTTTGTTACCAATGCACCTGGTGCTTACACCAGGAGCCAGAAGTTGGATTTCCTGCTGAAGAACCATTTTGAAGCAGGTAATTTCTGTTGTTTCCCTGGAATGATTTCAAACTTAACTTCTTTATATGTGTTTCTGTCATTTTTTGACATTTTCCTTGTTCCTTCTTCAGGTTCATCTTTAGGTAGTAATGGAATTGGGCATAGTTTGAATAGAGTTGGAAATCAAGGCAGGCCTGATCTTCATTCTCAAGTTATGGACTCACGTTATGCTCAGTACATACAAAGAGCTTCTGATTATGCAATGCGTGCAAATAGTCAACTTAGAAACAATTTTGGAACTTCACATGAAAACTTGGATGAGATTCAGAAAGCATACCTGGAAGCATTGCTTGCTCAACAAAACCAGCAATATGAGTCTCTGCTGCTTAAGGCCGGCACCATGAATCAGGGATACCATAGGAATTCATCATATGGCCTTGGCATGCCACATATGGGGAATTCAATGTCAAACTCTGTCTTTCCTCCTGTTGGATCGAGAACCTTCCAGAATGAACATGTTGCACAGTTTACTCCCATGATTAGAAATTCAATGGGCGGATCCATTGGATCATGGCATCCTGATGCTAACAGCAACATAGAAAGAAGACACATTTCATCTTTACTGGATGAGTTCAAGAACAACAAGACAAGATCTTTTGAACTTGCAGACATTGTTGATCATGCTGTTGAATTCAGGTATCATTGGATACATGCTTTGGTATTCATTTTGCTCATCCAGCAACTGAATATTTAGCATAACGTTTGGTTTGTACTTTGCAGCACGGATCAGTATGGAAGTCGCTTTATTCAGCAGAAACTAGAAACTGCTACAAACGAAGAAAAGAACAAGATCTTTCCTGAAATTATTCCCCATGCTCGTGCCTTGATGACTGATG
The DNA here is from genome assembly GCA_948192965.1 of Dalechampia spathulata. NCBI lineage: Eukaryota > Viridiplantae > Streptophyta > Magnoliopsida > Malpighiales > Euphorbiaceae > Dalechampia > Dalechampia spathulata. The sequence continues at coordinate 13,427 of CANYBF011741447.1, read as the reverse complement.
TGTTTGGAAATTATGTCATACAGAAAGTACGTACTCCCTTATTTGGAAAATATTTGGCCACTTTCCTTCTGCTTCTGAACATCTATTAACTTGTCTAAATGCAGTTTTTTGAGCATGGTACAGAAAGTCAAAGGACAGAGTTAGCCAACCAGCTCACTGGTCATGTTTTACCTCTCAGCCTCCAAATGTATGGTTGCAGAGTAATTCAAAAGGTGCTTTTCAATGCTTTTACATGAAGATCTACTACGAATACATGAGAATGTTTGTCATGCTTTTGTCTTCTCTCAACATACATTTTAAGGATTTTTCTTGGCAAGTTTCTGCTAGATGTTCTTCTCACTCATGATCTGGTTTTTTCTCCCCATTCTTTGAAATCATTTCTTGTATTAGAGAATGATCATTGCTTCCTTATTGCTTTTGGCTGTGAAAAGCTCTTAATGCTATAGAAGTGCCACAGGCCTTGGAGGTTGTTGGTGTGGATCAGCAAACTCAAATGGTGGCCGAACTTGATGGTTCAATCATGAAATGTGTTCGTGATCAGAATGGAAACCATGTTATTCAAAAGTGTATAGAATGTGTGCCTGAAGATCGAATTCAGTTTATTCTCTCTTCTTTCTATGGCCAAGTGGTGGCTCTTTCTACTCATCCTTATGGTTGCCGTGTCATTCAGGTCAGGGATAATATTATTTTTGTTTTCATTTTCTCTTGTGGTGAGTGTATGCAACTAACAATCCGTTAATTATATCCTTTGATGTGAACAGAGAGTCCTTGAACACTGTGAGAGCCTGAACACCCAACAAATTATTATGGATGAAATCATGCAATCTGTGTGCGTTCTAGCACAAGATCAATACGGGAATTATGTTATTCAGGTATCGGAATTCATTCAAGTTATGTCTCCATCAGCAATGTTTGAGGCCCTTCATTTTTTATGTCAATTTATTGGCTTTCTAACCTTCATCTTTAAAATTTAAATTGCCAATTTTTACTTATTAGAAAGGTTACCATTTTATATTGTTTCTTTCTTTCTTCATTGACTCATGCACTAATATATTGCAATATTAATGTTATAATCTCTGTACTTCTTCCGGGTAGCATGTACTTGAACATGGAAAACCACATGAACGTTCTGCTATTATCAGCAAACTTGCTGGCCAAATTGTAAAGATGAGTCAGCAGAAATTTGCTTCTAATGTTGTGGAGAAGTGCCTAACTTTTGGTGGTCCTGAAGAGCGTGAACTTTTGGTGAATGAGATGCTTGGCGCTACCGATGAAAATGAACCCTTGCAGGTAATCTCCTTCCCTTCATGCAAAGGCCTGATGACACCAAAAAAAAAAAAAAAAATCCGCTGTGACCCTGGCTATTTTATCCTAAAGTGTCACTTTTGACATTATTATCTTGAACTGAGCAATTAAGAGCAATTTTCTTCTCTAATTAGATAAAAATCGAAATAAATGAGTGCTGGCAGCACAATAAAGTTTTAAATAGTTTGACCTACCATGTCATTTACTATAATCCTAGTTCACCTAATTTTACCATTTTCACTAAACTATCTATGATCGTTAGTATTTTTTTTATCTATCCAGATGAGGGATATGTTTTTTCTAGGGATTTACTATGGTCTTTTAGGCTAGTCGTAATTGACATAGCATTTGTAGTTCCCTTTATTCTGTTAGTGCCATTCATGTCAGCTTTCATTTGTCTCATTGACTTGATCTAATTAGTGGATAAAATTTTCTTCATATTCAAAATTTGACTAATCATGTTAAAATTTGAACTTTACAATGAATACTTCAAATCTTGAAAAGGTAGTGATGTTATATGTCAAAGCTTGAAATGTCGGTTGTGTCCATGGATGAGTATTGATAACCTAGCATACATTTGGTAGTCCTCGTTTGACATATTATTGCCCTCGTTTGCAACCAGCAAGAAAAGGTAAAAATGAAAATAGATGATACAATTTTTGGTTCGCATCTTATTATATGTCACATTTTTTGTACCTTGTTTATAAGCCACTTAATAATAAGTTAGTTTTACGTTGTAAAACTTTTACATGGTTTCTGGAATCTACGGAACCATATGTAATATGCATGCCGACTGTCAGGGGGCAACCTATGATGCCATAAATCATCTTTCCGGGGGAAGGCTAAATAGAACCTCAGAATCTTGCTAGCCTGCACTCCTTACTTTGCGGTTACATTTTCCATTCATACTCACTCCATTCTATTTTAATTGTTTACTTTCAATGTTCCGCAAATATTAAGAAAGTTATTTATTAGCATAACTTTTTACGAAAATATCTGAGAAATATTTAATAGGTAAGTTGTCAAGGTTGTTTTCCAAGTCATTATTGAAGGACAGTATTGGAAAAGGTGGACAATATTCGGTGCTTGTTGGATGACACACTGATACTTGGAGAACACCAAAATGCAGGTTATGATGAAAGATCCATTTGGGAACTATGTTGTGCAAAAAGTTCTCGAGACCTGTGATGATCGAAGTCTCGAGTTGATTCTTTCTCGGATCAAGGTTCATTTAACTGCCCTGAAGAGATACACATATGGCAAACATATAGTTTCTCGTGTTGAGAAGCTCATTACCACCGGAGGTGAGAAATTTTTCTCATATCTTCCAAAAAAAAGAAAATTAAAGTGTTTATTGGCATGTCAGAAAATATTTATTACTGGCTTGTATAATAGTTCCGTTGTCATCTCTTGCAGAAAGGCGCATAGGAATGTTGGGAGTCTCTTCCTCACTCACCTCGTAAGGTACATTCAAGGGAAACATGCTCTATTTCATTGTACAGCTAACATGGAAGGCAATTTTTCACAAGTTTCTCCATCTCATCTTTTCCTTTCTGAAATAATTACAAGCTGTAAATAAAGATAAAGCAACGAGGCCTGTGGAATAAGATCTTTTTGTCAATATCTCCATATTGTAAATCTGACTAATTGTGTAATTAATAATGGTGCTTCATAAGAATATAGATAGAGAAAGATCAGAGAGGCAATTTGCAGGTGCCTGAGTGTAAATGTTCAATTCGGGCTGTAAAGGCAATATAAGAATTTAGTCTTTGATCTACTTACATATGGTTGCTGTTTTTTTTATTTATTTTTTATTTATTTTTTATTCTTGATTTGAAAAGTAACTTATGGAATCCAAGAAACGAGTCATCTTTTGTTTTCCACGCCTCAACAATGACGTTGGAACTCTGTTAATTACTTGAGATCCATACTTTGTGGTCCAGTGCGTATTATTATATTTCTGCTGCTGCTGATAATGAATCAATGAGAGGATTTTATTCATTCTTAACATAAGATTATATTATCACTGCACTCAGGGAGTCTCTGTCCAACCTAAAAGACTATATACGCAATAAGCCAAAAAAAAAGGAAAGAATAATTAAGAAATCATTAAAGCTATCTATCATGTACAAGAGAGCTCTTTCTCATCAAGTTTTGCAACGGCTAGGCTTGATCATGGCAATATGAGAAAACTTCCTCGTATGAGATTGGAAGAAACTTAACTTCCAAGCATCCACCATTTCTTCTTTTTCTTAGTCTCATGCAGAGGTAGCTCTGCATGTTTAAGCAACAACAATTACGTACCCATCAACAAAAAGGAAACAACGATAGACAGCCACAGAAATGACGCCGGTATTGAAAGAGCTTACCTCCTTCTGGATAAATTGAATTGTAGTGCACCTCTGCCCAAAAACTCAAGAATATAACTGCCAAAAGAAAGCCATAACTATCAGTGAAGAGCAATGCTATCATCAGGATTCAGAAAACAAAAAGGCTTGAATTGAATGCGTCCAGAAACCATTCCTGATCAATTAGAAATTCCTTTTCATGTTCCAACAAGCAACACTGAAAACTGTAGGGATAAAAAATACATTTTGTTAAGACTTTAGTTATGACTTCTCAAAATCTTACCTCGTTCAGACTTCAAAATCTGTGGAAGTATCTCAATGTAACACGTATCACGAAATGATGTAAGCACAAATATCTTGACACCATACTGCATTTGTAGGGGAAAAATACAAGACAAGTTGAATATTACATGCCCTTGAAATAAGGTGCATGTCACTTTATGGGATCAAAGTTTACACCAAAAGTATGGTAAATAATTTGCATAGTGCTTGATCGTTGAACATACCGTGTCAGCTGCCGCTTGCAATGTGACATGATCACCCCATTCGCCCGTTCTTCATGTATCATACACAAGAAAGAAGGCAAAAAAAAAAAATGAGAGATATTTAAGTATGCATCTTCCGCAACTAGCAAACAGCGATCAGAAACAAACTTGCTCATTTTCTTCAAATAGTCACCGAAAGCCATAGGAACATAACCCTCATACTTCTGTGGGCAAGTCTTCAGCTGATGATATCAAAAAAATTGCTATTACAAGTCATCATGTGCCATGTGGTACGAGAAACAACGTAATCTATCCAAACAAGTACAAAGTTCACAGCACAAAACCTGAAAAATAACCCGTTCTCTAACAACTTTGTGGTACTCAGCGGAACGATAGAGTTGGTCCGATAAGGCACGAAACTGAGGAATACGGAATCAATAAGATGTCATTTTAGTCAGTAAAATAAGGAACAATGCAGCATCTGATGCAAAATTTATCTTACAATTAGATGGAACCAACCTGACAATTTCCATCTCCTTGCACTTTATTCTCAACTAAATCATACAGCTTCAACCTAGCATCAACATAACGACAATGGAGTTATATTTCCAAACAGAATAAATACAGACTTCCAAATTAAATATAAACCATGAAGAGAATTACTGGTAATCAAAAGATACTTCGATCAAACTCTAGTATTGATATTTAGTGTTTTTCCATTGCTATTTGTCAACAGTAAAAGATTTAATTCATCAAAGTCAAAATTACAGACAAGATGCTTTAGTGGACATGTGGTGCACGTAACACTAACACCCAATTTAATGTTTTCGCCGTTTGGAGTTCACCACATAAAGTGGTAGGAAACTACCTTTTCATTAAAACTTTTTTGAAGGTATTGTTGGGAAAAAGTAGATAAATAGCTGTTTCTTCAAACGACTAATCCAAAATAATCCAAAACCTGCTTTTTCAAACAATTAATTTGAAATAATTCAAAAATGGGTTCTTTTACCTAAATCAGCAACATCAAATGCACCCTTAGTCCTTTAGTTATGACAGAGCCAGTTCAGTCAAAAGTATTTGTACAAAGATTAAGCGTACATGCAGCATCAAAAGAAGAAAGAATCAACATTAGACCTGTCCAACAGCCTTTGATGATCTGATAATTCTTCATCTTCAGATGGTATGTCCCCATTAATCTTTGGGACATGCTGAAAAAAAAAGGATGAGGAAATCGAGCAGGTTAATCTCTGCCCAGTATAACATTGTTTATCAATGGCAAACTATTTGATTCAGTGCAATGACAAGTATGATCACTGTTAAAGTCCAAAAGTTGTGATGCATTTCTGGTATAAAGGATTTTATATAGATAAAGAGGATGGCGTGCTTATCGTCCTAGACACCGGAAACAATCACTTTGAGTCGTTAAAATCACATATTTCCATGAATTAAAGTGCCAATTTGGTGTTCAAAACACATTATGCATAACTTCTTTTTGCATTTGTTAAGCTGCTTTAAATGCAACCGTCCATCTTCTCCAACCACTTTTTAAACACAATAAAATCTTAAAGCATATTCCATGGAAAAAACCTTATCTTGATCTTCCCAAAAATATGAAGTAACTTGCAATTATACTTACAGGAACGGGAACCATCTGATTTAGCCTTTTGCCCACTTCACCATCAAGTGTAGACTCATCCACTATCTCCAAGAGTGGTGGAAGATCCTGCACTCTAAAGGATTCGTCTCCTGTGCTACAAAAAGATTCTTCTTCATGATCAGGGGATGAAATAGAAATCAACATTTCATCATGTTCGTCACTTCTACATTTGCTCGAAATATCTGACTCCTTTCTGCTGCATTCACCAGCATCTGAATCGGTTGTGCTAATACCGTCTTTGCTATGGTCTACAAGTAGTGCACACCATTCAATAAATGAAAACTACCAACAAAAAAAAAGAACAGGACAAACGATAAATTTGGACACTAACTAAATGAATAATTTCCAACTACCAGCAGAACTATTACCTCTTCCAGGAGAACCAAGCCAGTTCTGTGCAAGAATCGACGCTTGGCCAGGATTGTGAATCCCAGATGCTTCTGCAGCATCAATTCGCTGAAGTTCCTCTTGAAGCGCACGTGCAATGACTGCGTCATTCTCCACATTATTTGTATCAATTACTTCATTATAACCTTCAACAACATACCCAACCTGACATTCATTTGCACCATAACGAGTAACACTGTTACACGAACCAGAACGCGGAAGTGCACAAACGTCGACAAGGGTGTGGAGACCCCACCGAACAACATCAGGATCTTGATCATGCACGATCATCTTGATTGGATAATAAAGAAAACGCCTCACAGCTTATACAACCAATCTTGGCAACGAAGAAGCTTTATGTTCCTATATGAATTTCAGTATTCACAAGGAACCTGGAATATAACATGCAAGGGATATAATTATACCAGAAACAGATCCAACTATAAAAACAAATCCCTAAAAACAGAAAAACAAATACATGATCATAACGTGATGGCCCAATCTGAGGCTTCAAAAAGGGTGTGTGCCTAATGAATACATCAAGAACATTGCAAAAAGCATAATAAATCTATTATATCAACTGGGCTTTCTTTCTATTCTAAAAAGATTCACAAAAAAGAAAACCCACCTGAAAGCTTTCAACTTTGAATACAATAAACAAATCACAGGAATAAGTGAACAAAATTAAAACCAAATTCAATCCAATGTCATGAATTGAATAGATAAAAAGAATTACTGAACATTATCAAGTACCTGATGATGATGATGATGATGACGAGGACGTATAATTATGAATACAAAATCCAAAAAGAAAGCAAAGAAAGGAATCCTTCCCAAGGAAGAAAATGGAGGCAGCGGTTAAATGTCGAACAAGTTGGAGATTATTTTTTAGAATTCTTTTGACATACGAATGTTATAAGCGAAAAAACGTCTGGGTTGTCATCTGTCTGAAGCGTCTTTTCTTTGAAATTTGTGAAACCAATAACTGCTACCGTAACCAGTGGCGCGCCGCCACCGTCTACCGGCAAGTTCGGTTTTCTGCCACGTCGTTACTTTTCCTTTTTCTTTCTGTTTTTTAATCAAAAAGAAAGCGGATATCTTGTGCGTCGTCGTTGTGTGCAAGAAAAAAACTTTTTAATTTTTTTTTAAAATATTCGGCTTGAATTAATTTAATAAATAATATATTAATCCACTTAATTGATTTATATGAATATATTTTTAAGAATAAAATATTTATTACGTGATTGTTGTTCACTAGTTCTTTTAACTTCTAAATTAGCCTAAATATTAACTTTTAATTTGCTTAAAATAAATAATTAAGTTGTATTAAAAATGAACAGAAATAATTACCGTATTTAAAATGAAATATTAAAAATGAATTTATGGTGATAATTGTATTCTATTATGCAAATAGTAATTTTATTTCCTCTTGGCAATCGCTGCTCCCATGTTCTCTTCCTGATTATTTCATATCTTTTCACTTTAGCTTCCGGGGTTTTGTTCCTTAGGGTTGATAATTTCAAATGAATGATGGGTAAGCAAGGACGATACCATCCAATCCTATTCTCATTATAATTGTATAATATCAAAAATATCTTACATAAAAATAAATTAATATTTATATATAAATATATAAAAATTCCAAATATAAATGTTTTAATATATATATGTATTTAAAATATTATAAAAAATATTTTTATATTATATTTATTAAATAAAATCGTAATTATGGGTCTAGATTTAAGCTCTTAATAAGGACACTTATAGCATTTGTGTAGAATGCTTCCTACCAAAACTACCACTCAAATTCCTAAATGGTCGGTCCATTAGACAAGCATAGCATACGAACATCACGAGTATGATAATCCTAACAAGAAGAGTATAATGAGTGTATAGTATAGCATAAACATCATCCATGAGCAAGACACAATAAGATCATAATAAGACATGATAATTGAATAAAATCTAACTACTTCTCTTATTGATTAATAAAATTGATATATAGATTTGATCATCATGCTTCATATATAGATAGAGGCAATATCTTACATAAAAGACAAGTTTAATGAGTACTTGTCATGATGACTAGTCCCCAAACATCACCAAAGTTGACTAGTCACTTCTCTTAAATAATATTAGGAGCATGCTTACAAGTTGCAAGAGTAGATATCATAATGTTTCACCTATAACACCCTATAAAATACATAAATAAAATGTAAATATGAAATATCTATTTTACCTTTGAGTAGAAAAACTTCCACCCCTAGCACTCTCCTCCACTCAAACGATTGATGACCCCATCAACTATATCTTTAAGAACTCTTAATCTCATGCTTAATTGTCTTGAGGTTGGCTAGGTACTCCTCATTCTTAACTCCTTGAATTATCATCAATCATGTTGGTAAGTTCTTCTTCCCCATTGATATTGTTGTCTATACCTTTATAATATTCGATCTAGTATGCTATCAGTGAACATTAACCTTATTATTGGGATGATATAAACCCAATAAGTAAACAAGGAACATTGAATTTATTTTCTCCATTATGGCAACTTTTGACTTGCGTGTGACTCTATCCACTTTGTTGAAGACTTGTACATATCATCAACTTTATAAGTTGTTTTATAAGTTGTTGTAGCTTGCCTTCAACATCTCCTCCATTACTGTGATTGTGCCTTGTACTTTGATATCATCTAGTTCATTACATTACTTACTAACATCTTCATCCTAACACATTTGATATAAACACTAAGGTAACATGGAACATAAAAATGAGCATTCTTTTCTTTGATGTTTATTTTTTTAATTTATCAACAATATATACTTCATTTAAAATTAGTAAAAGTTTCTAGTCTCTCTACAATAACACACTTTTCTTCACCTATAAGACTGCCATCATTTTAATTTTCTTATAATATGTCAAATTAAATGTTATAGGTATGAGAAATAACTTATCTCCTGTAAGAACATATAGTTGGTACTGGTATAACTCATCTCTTACATTTCAAATAGTGATCATCTTCATTGCTTTCAAAAACTCTTGGCTTCTAACTTCCCATATTACATCTTGAATGAGAAGGGGATGGGGATAGGAAATCATCCTTCGCCTTCACCCCAACTCACTTGGTTGTCAAGCCCATTTGTTTTTGAGTTTAAATCTGAATTAAGATTATCTACTCATTAAAAATGTCTTGATTTCTAAACTCAATCTAAAAGATTTTGTTGATGTTTAACAAACACATATTACTTTATTTCTCTTCTTGTTAGCATTTTGATTTCAATGGCTTGAAGATCATTTACAAATTTAATAGCTATTCTACTTCTCTTTTTAAACGATTTTTTTTGTTTTTTAAATTAATGACATTTTAACATTTACTTCTTTATCGTTTCTTGAATGCATTTTTTAATTGGTCTATTCTTTTATCATTTATTACTAAAATTTATAAAAACCAATCTTATAAATTTACAAATGAATTTTAACTTGATTATTCCTTTTTAACAAAAAACTTCAATATTGAGAAATAAAGAAAAGATTTTTAATAAGTAAATATGGTTCTTTTATCAAGAAAGTATGTAAAATTTGAAGGGTATTTAAATGGGTGTAAATTTTGAAAGATTAAGAATAAATTTAGTTACTCCATTAAAAAGGTAGAACATTTGTTACTTTCAAAAGTTTGGAAAAATGAGTCAAATATAGAGTGAAAATTTTCTTTAAGAAAAGAGGAAGGTCTTGAAGCTACAATTCTTTACAATTCTACATATAAATTTTAGCTCTAACAAAATGACAAAAAAAAATGTATTTATTGTCAATTTTTCTTTTATTTTAATTTTTTAAAAATTTTAGGCATTGATTATGACTTTAGAATTAGCTTGTTTAGGTTATATTTGCTTTTTTTGGTTTTTAAATAATATATGTAAATTTTAAAATTAACAAAGTATTATCAAATTTTTGTTCAAATTGACTAAAAGTGATACTTGAGGAAATAAATGAAAAAATTATTTTTCTTAGCAGATGACCTGTTTCTTACTTAGTTTACTTGTAAAAATTTATTAGGTTAACTCATTTTAAACAATTATTTAAAAATTAAAATTGACGTAAAATGTTACATTTTCTTTTATAAACATTTCCCTTCTCCAAACTTTAGAAATGACAAACACTTCCAAGTTTGGAGACCCACATATAACTTCTTTTCATAAATAACTTATTATCTTTAGTCTTATCTCTAATGTTTCTATATAACTTCTTTTCATAAATAACTTATTATCTTTCTCATCTCTAATGTTTCCATTAAACATGTAAAAAATATTGTTCATTAGTTTCTTTCAAACCAACTAATTTATGATCATGTTAGAGAATTTAAAGGTTTCTCAAATCAAAAATTAAAGTGAACCTTCGAACTTCAAAACCATCTTCAATTTGCTTAAAATAAAGAACTAAAATCAAAGAAAATATAAACATATCTTTGTATTAAAATGTATGTTGATTATTACATGGAAAATAATTTGTAAAGTTGAATTGAAAATAAAAAGCAATAGTTGTATAATATAAACATTTTCAAATGATTTTAAAAATAAATTAATGCAAAGTTGAATTTTATGATGATTATGTGTCTATAATTATTGAGCTAACCTTAATTTATAATATTGTTATTTTCTTTTTGCGAGACTCGATAACCATATTTTGTTATGCAAGTAATGGTTTTACTCCTCCACGATTAGTAATTCATATTCATTGACTAGTTCCTCAATATTCTTTAGATTTTGCTTATATGGATTAGACTTCACTGAATTTGAACTTTTCTTTGTAATTGATTTAAATTTAAATTGCAACCTATTAAACTAATATGAGTATACTCATTTAATTAATTGAGTATTAAAAATAAATTAATGTTAATCAATTTATGTAAATATTTTAATTAACTTTAAGATATAAAAATAATTTACTTTTTGTGTGAACAATTACAAATGAAAATTAGATAAAAACATAATTAAATATATAAATCCATCGAAAAACTCAAGCTTGATTAGTTTAAAGCAAGTTTCATCATAGATTTCAAGATTTGAAAATTGAATAATGTTCAAGTGAACATGAATGACGTTCAAAGTTATAAAACAGTAAAAAATAGGATTAGAGAATTTTCAATGACATCCAACATGTCATTTATGTGAATTTTCATCAATTTTCATCTATTATACTATTTAGTATTTTAGACCCAACTTTTATCATAAAATTTGTATTGAGGTTACTCATGATATGTTATCTACAACTTTCATGTAGATTACAAGTTTAAATTCTAAAAGATAAAATAACTAAAATACCTTTAAGTTTAGATGTTTAGTTTGTTTACTTATTTAACTAGTGTTGTGAAGAATGACATTAAAGAAGAGGAAACTGAAGAGAGAAGAAAGCAATCGATTACAGAAGAAAGAAATGATGGGACATTTAATAGAGGTATTAGGAAACAGAATGACAGCTATTGGGAAGGGGAATCGTGTGAAGGAAGAAAAGGAGGTTCTGGAAGGAAGTGACACGATACCATTTTAACAAAATGTAAATTTGTTATAACAAACTTGCCACATATATATTTAAATAGTGTATAAATACAAGAGTAATACATCAATAAAAAATAATAAAAACGTTTACAAAATTCTTTTCATTTATTCTTTTTCTACATGATATCAGAGCTTTGCATAACTTCTTTATCATAGTCAGAGTTGTTGATCCCTTAAAGTAAATTATTGGAGCAGACAAGAATAATACAAGTTCAGTTAATCAAGATCAGCCTAGACAAGTCCTCGTGAGTGTATCACTCAATGGAGCAAATTACATTGCTTAGAGTAGATCTATACTACATGCATTATAGGCAAAGGATAAACTCAATTTTATGGATGGATCAAACCAAATACCTGCAGAAGAAAATCAAGAGTATGAGAAATGGAGAAGAAATGACTTAATGGTTATATCATGGTTACTAAACTCATTGTCAAATGATTTGGTAGAATCAATCATTTATGCAACATTAGCACAAGCACTTTGGGATGATTTGAAGGAAAGATATGGGGAAAGTAACGGGCCTATGTTGTATCAGATCAAAAGGGAAATCAGTAACCTCCAGTAAAATGAAATGATAATAGTGGTCTACTTTACCAGACTCAAAAGATTATGGGAAGAGCTAAATATGCTTAAGCCATTACCAATATGTAAATGTGAGATAAAGAACAAATTGATAGAGTATGATAGCAATGATAAGTTATTACAATTTTTAATGGGACTGAATGAAGCATATGATTATTTCAAGAACCAAATCTTGCTAATGGAGCCATTACCAAGTGTAAACAAAGTATACTCAATGGTACTAAGCATGGAAAAGCAAAGGGAGTTTTAAAATAGGCACCAAACCATTCATGCACTAAACATTATAAGGCAGCTGAGTTAAAGGAATGCAACTAGATTTCAGGCAAGAAAATAATATGACCATAGAGAGAAAGAGAACATAAAATATACATATTACAATATGATAAGCCATACAAAAGAAATCTGCTTCAAAATACATAGTTATCTTGAGTAGTATATAGAGCTTAAGAAGAAAAAGGAAAGAGCTAATATGACATAAGATAACCCAATTGACACAATAAATAACTTAACAGGCATCAACATTAAAGACATCATACAACATAAAAGTGGAGAAATATATATAAAAGCAAGGCATGGGAGAAAGCAACAAAGTAGTTAATTATGTAGGTAAGTATTCATGATCATGTTTTAATCCTTCTTTGAATTTAACTGGTAATTGGATAGTCAATATAGAAGCTACATCATACATAACAAATAACATCCCAAACCTCATCAGCCATACAAAAATAAAAGATAAAGTATACATGCCAGATGGAAATACACAAGACATATCATATATAGGAAAAACCAGATTACATCCCAATGTTATTTTGCATGATGTTTTATATGTACCCAACTTTCATCACAACCTCCTCTCTGTTAGCAAATTGACAAGCCAAAACCATATTAATGCCATTTTTCTACCTGATAAATGTATTTTGTAGGACCCTACCATCCATGAGGTTATAGCCATAGGTCACATACAAGATATGTTACACCCACATTAGAGACCCTAGGAGTCATGCATTTATGCACGTGAATGTGTAGATGAATGGTAGGATTGCTTGATGGATATGTGATGTATTGGCATGCATGATGATGGTTTATGCTTATTTGTATATGTGTTGCTAT